>JAHWFO010081140.1:1071295-1098497 GCA_023313115.1 Rhysida immarginata | reverse complement strand
GTGAGCACTTTCAACAACGCAGGGGCATTTTCATGGGAAGCGGACAGTAATTATTATTATTAGGATATGGAAGTACGGAACCCTCGATGTGCGAGTCCGACTCGCACTTGCCCGATTTTATTTGTCTATACATATAAATCACAATGTCTGTATGTTTGTTCGGTTTTAAAATGCAACTTGGAAGTAAGTTATAAAGTTGGAATGTAACACTTAGCTGTGTAATACTACCATAATATTTAGATGGAAAATATCTAAAATTGGAGATAATTGTTCCAAAATCATAGACATTAATAATCTATATACGAGGCTGAGTCAAATGAAAACCGGAAAATCGCTGTAGAAAATCGAAAACCGCTCCTATTGCGATCAAACCCAGTATGCATGCGCGTAGACTCTCCCGCCATCAACTGGCGTTGGTCCCACGTCCCCACGTGACCCAGTGGCGCCATACGGGCATTTCCAATGGCGGGCATTTCTGATGACATTGCAACGGCATAACAGGTCAGTCATGGCTCTGCTCAGTATATTGTCCATGATGAGCTGAAATAACGGAAAGTGGCCGCAAGATGGGTCCCTCGTCGGCTGACGCCCGAAACGAAGGAGAGGCGAGTTGATGCTTGCCAGGAGCTGCTGCGCTGCTACTAACATGAAGGTGACACCTTTTTGGAGCGAAATGTGACTGGGGACTAGTCCTGGGTCCATCACTACCAACCACAGACCAAACACTCCAGTCAGGAATGGCGGGGCTCGACATGACCAAAGCCGAAAAAGTTCCGCAGCCAGCCATCCGCAGGAAAGGTGATGCTGACCTTGTTCTGGGACAACAAGGGTCCCGTAATGGAACATTACATGGAAAGGGCAAGACGGTGACCAGTGCCACCTCTAGTGAATTTATGCGAGACATTCTGAAACCTGCTATACGCACAAAGCGCCGGGGACTCCTCTCAACAGGTTTTCTCATCCAGCATGACAACGCGCGACCTCATACGGCTCGTGCGACCGTGGCGACTATCCAGGACTTGCGTCTGGAGTGCCTCCTCCATCCTCCTTACTCTCCCGACCTCGTGCCTTCCGATTTCCACATCTTTGGCTCACTAAAGGACTTCTTAGGTGGCCACAAGTTCGCGACCGACACGGAGGTGAAACAAGCGGTGCATGAGTGTCTCCACGCACAGCCAAAAGATTTTTTCCCGAAGTATGCATGCCCTCTCGACTCGGTGGTGGAAATGCATCGAAAAGTAGGGGGACTACAATGAACAATAGCATACTTGTTCCTACTGTCTGTAATAAAGGAGCTGGATAAAAATATTTCCGGTTTTCATTTGACTGATCCTCGTATTATATCTATAGGGTGAGTCAAAAGTCGCAGTACATCCTGTTTTTTCGAAAACCTTGCAGGAATTGGGAAATCTGAATATTCCAGTAAGGTATGGATGAGGTGGTCTATATTTTACGGTATGTACCGAACATGGCCGCCATCTTGAAATCGGCCATCTTGAATCTAAGTCAATTTTTTTTAAATGGAAAGGGGGTCGTGTGATATATCAAATAACATCAGCATTTTCTGACAATTTCACTCCTGTAAACAGATTTGAAGTAGCAGTTATGGTTCAAAAGTTACAACACATTTTGTTTGGAATTACAGGCTGGACTGTTCTCCATAAAGGACAGTCATTTAATGTGTTCAACATGGTGTCCCTCTTGGTCAAGGCACATTTGAAGGCGCTGAATCCAATCGTCATGCACTCGCAGAAGGATTTCCGCAGAAATGCTGGCACACGCTTCTTCAATGCGTTGCTCGAGATAGTGTCTGTTTCTGATTTTTACTGCATATACGAGTTGCTTTAAATAACCCCACAGATAAAAGTCAAGTGGTGTGAGATCAGGTGGTCTGGATGGCCATTCCAAAGCACCACGCCGATTGACTTCACCACTGACATAAAAGTTTGCCTCATCACTGAACAACATACTTTGTGCAAAAGAGGGATGTTGTCGATGTTGCTCTAGGGCCCATGTGCAAAACTGCATACCTCTGTCTGGGTCATCCTCTGCTAGGTGCTGGAGGGTCTGAATCTTGAATGGATGCCATTGATGAGCATGAAGGATTCATACGATCGATGACTGGCTGATTCCACATTCTGCTGACAAACATCGTGTGCTGTGTTGTGGGCTATTGACGAAGGACGCCAAACCTATTGTTGAGGTTGTCCCGTCAGTAGCACTTATTGGACGGCCATTTCGTGCCTTGTCAACCACAGTCCCAGTTTCTCGGAATTTCTTAAGCACCTGACAGTGTTGTGTGAAATTGGAGGTCTTTCTGGGTGCCGGTTGTTAAAATCTGCAGGTATGACACGGAAACTTCGTATTTCAGACATCAAAATGACCTCAATTCTCTACTCCGTTGTCAAAGCCATCTTCAGTTACCTGCTACAAAAAGGAAACAAAATGTGTTGTAACTTTTGAACCATAACTGCTCCTTCAAATCTGTTTACAGGAATGAAATTGTCATAAAATGCTGATGTTATTTGATATATCACACGACCCCCTTTCCATTTAATAAAATTGACTTAGATTCAAGATGGCCGATTTCAAGATAGACCACCTCACCCATACCTTACTGGAATATTCAGATTTCCCAATTCTTGCAAAGTTTTCGAAAAAACAGGGTGTACTGCGACTCTTGACTCCCCTGTAGATTCGGTTCCTGTGATAGATACATTTAAATCACCTTTTAGTGGATTATTTTGGCCGTGTAGGAGACGCTGGGGTGGGAAAGAGGGGGGGGGGGGCGGGATTAGTTCCAGTTTTGTATTTTTTACTTTAAATATTTTTCTTTTTCAAAAATTCAGTTTTTATACATATCAATGGAATTTTGTATGCGTGGATCAGTTTGTAACGTCATGATTTTATTTCCAGTGGGTTTTGTTAATTTGCTTGGGCGCATAGATACTCCCACCAACAATAGCAAACGAACCCCTGACTTAGAAAATACGTTTCTGGAGTACTGTCCCAATGTATTTCATCTGTCCTCAGTGTTTTTAGCTCGCATTTGAAAAAACCGGAAATATAAGAAGAAAGGTAAAAGAGTATTCATCGGCCTCGGTGGCTCAGCGGTTTGCGTGATCGCCTCTGATGCCCGAGTACGCGGGTTCGATCCCGGCCGAGGACGACGAGGATTTTTCAGGGGGAAATCCTGAGATCACGCACTTCCTTCGGAAGGGAAGTAAAATCGTTGGTCCCGTGTAGTCGTTTGCCGGCTGCACGTTAAAGAACCCTTGCGAGGCAAAATTTGCGGCCCCTATAACGCCGTCCTGAAATGACCATAGCAGTTGAAAAGGACGTTAATACCAAACAAACCAAACCTAAAAGAGTATTCAAGGCCTAATCACAAAGTGACCCTTTCTTCCTAAATTGTCCTAATATTACCCTTTTAAATGAGTCCTATTGTAATACTATTGTTATTAAAGTAATTCAACGCCTTTCCACCATGTCTTTCTTCGAAAAGGTTTTTGATTCCAAATTTTAAAAAGCATTTTTTTTAAATTTTTCACCATATTTAAACAATTTTTTTTGCAGTGCAGATATTTAAACTGATTTTTCTCTCATTGTACAAAAAGTTTTGTCCCAATGCTTTTTTCCCCGTTTTTAAAACTGACCTTAACACTACTATTTTTTTTATTCTGAAGCATAGAAGAGTTTTCTATGTTTATTAAATTATGAATAAATAGTCAACCAATCAATCAATTTTTATTTTTCCGTTTTTAAAACGGGCGTTAATACTAGTATCTTTCTATAATCTATTTTATTCAATTATGTGCGTTTATTTGTAAGAGTACTAATTCTTATTTATCTTTATCTACTCCCATAATTATCCAGTCAAGCTTTTGCTAAAAAAGTGAGCTAATAACTGGAGAAAATTCATTTTTCATATTTTTTTGTAATGTACTAACTTCCTTTAGAGAAATTATAGATAATGTTTATCTTTACGTATAGAAAATTATGAATATTGCTAATGAATATACTGGTGCTAAAGCTGATAATGTCAATATGAACAACCACATTCAGGACATGATTCCACGCTCTGTGACTGCATACAACTCTATTGAAACGGTTACAAGTTGATGAGGGATTTTGATGAGGCTTAAACAGAGTTGCTGAACTCTCTCAATCCATCTATGAAGCATTTTTTAATTAGACAGAAATAATTCAATACTTAGAGCCTTTCTTTGATATTTTAAAATGTTAAGGATGCAATGTCGAATTTTCCTGGGCAAACCCAATCGGACACATTGGGTTTGCCCAGGAAAGTCCAGTGCAAGCATTTTAAAGAATTCTTTTCGTTTTTCCAAAGTGAATATTTATTTTATTAACTCTAAGGATTTTTCATGTGTTCTTATTCAGATTCAACTTCAGATATTGCAAAATTTCATCAAACAAACAGACCGAGCAATGCCGGGCATATCAGCTACTCGTTAGTAAATCGCTCGTTTTTAAACCATGACAGCAACGTTTGATAAATGTGCAGTGTACAGGCATCTCTCTTTTTAGGAGAAGGCAACCCTTTGCCAATCACGAAAGATCCAATTCTTGTACTGGAATGCAAATTGCACCAATTTCTGCCGATGTATGTTCGCTTCGGAGCCATATACGCAACGGGGATCTCTACACTGTCCTTCGTGATATATGTCTGGCAGCCCCTGGTTCATTTAGACGGTAAGTTGCTCCGCTGTTTCCACGCAGTATAACCGCAGTGATGCCGTTTGTCCAGTCACGGTAAACTTCAATCACTGCAACACTCGAACACTTCACAACCTGCGCAGTTTCGGATATGCTAACTATTTTTGAGTCGAAAACCAATGGTCGTTCCCTTTTGCAGATTTGTTGAATCGTTCGTTTTACCCATGAGAGCATAGATTGATTTGTGTACAGAATATAAACATCTCACCTTTTATTCCAACAACTGAGCTTGCGCCATGCCTTTTTAAAAATGACTACGCACTGCTGACGACAAAAAGGAAGGAAGTATATTTTGCTAAGACGCGACTTTTATTGCAATATGGTATATATAATCTGTTCAGTAGTTTCAAGACGATTATTATTACTGAGGCGTTCATCGTGGTTTGTACTATAAGGATGGACGAAAGGAACTCTCCTCTTTTAGATGTGCATGCGGTTGAATGCCAATGGTGAACAAAGGATGATCCGAATTAGTTTCCATGGCAGCAGAAAAGACTAATTAAAAAATGAAAATGAGCGAAGCACCTAAGAGAATCGATTCTCAGGGAAGACAACAGAAGATTGGAATTGCAACATTGACGAAAGTAAAACCTTCAATGGTGCGCCAAATTGATTGGAAGCGATTTGTCATGTGCGACTTAAGAAGGCATCTTTTTTCCAATCCCCTTTCCGTGACTTCAGATAACAAATGATCAATATCCTTCCATCACACTGTCAAAGAGCTTAAGGGATCCTGACATTTTAATTTGGGAATTTACATTATCACGTGAAGGTTATTCAAAGGCTCTTGGAATTTAGAATTCATTTTACGGTCTGCGTGGGGAGAATAGTTCATTACTTTTCAATTAAAGCGTTCAGATGTGCTTGCAGGGCTCCATAATATGTTTTGTGACCTTTATTCTAAATTATGCATTGCATTTCCATTCACGTTAATGGCATTCTTATGGTGTTTCTATGCGGTTATCCTTATTAAATCAATTTTTCTGACTTAATTGAGCCTGTTTAGTGATCTCGTGTTCGGTCACTTTTAATTGGCCCAATGATGAATTGACTGCCACTTTGATGAGTGGCTATGCATATTGCATAAAGTCGAGAGAAAGAGAGGTTTAATAAGCTTCGTTAATAGAGGAAACGAAAAGCAAAGCAAATTAAGTGAATGTAGAAAATCCGATTTTGAACTGAGCAGCGTTTCTTTTTAACCTTCTTTCCAATTACGGATCCTCTCTAATGAGGACCGTTGCGGGGCCTCTAAAAACTGTGCAACTGTGTGTAATTCCGTGATCCTTTTTTAATTAATTGTACGGAATTCTCAATAAAATGTGAAATCCGGGAACAGAAAAGTTAATCCTTGAAAATGAGCTTTGGATTTGTGCCCGAGTAAAGAAAAAAAAAGAGATTTTGTGGTGAGAGCTTTGTCAACTCAACCCTTCTTCGGTTTATTTTTTTTTTTTATTTCTTCTGGGGATTTTGTTTATTTCCCTCCCATGAAAAATATCTCTGGGTTTGGTTGTCATGGCTACGAATTGCTGCTTTGTTTCGAGCCTCTTGGGGGTTCTTCGAGCATACCCTTCAAAGAGTTGCGGGCGCAACACACAAAGAAGGAATCGGATGAATGATATCAGACTTAGCTTGAGTTTACAAATTTTGATCGGTAGTTATAGATAAAGTGAATTTTTGAACGCGGAGTTCTACTGAATCAAGTTAAAACAAGCGGTTCTTTGAAAAGATGTTCTTTGGGGTAAAATTAACACTTTGATAAATTTAAAAACATTTTGAAAAATGAAGCCATTTTGATTATTCCATAAGCACTTTCATTAAATAGGTTTAATTTTAAAAAAGATCATGGTTATTCCAATGACACTCAAAGTATTAATTCTCTTGTGTCATTTAAAGAAACTTCACCTTCCATTAAGTAAATAGCATTCCTTGCTTTCACTGTGAGAAATCGCACACGGGATAAAGAGGCAGATTGTTTAATCATGTTTCCGAACCTGATAGAGCAGTAAGACTTTCTGATAATAACAATTTCTTAGCAAGGTACTATCTGTTGATAGATCATAAACCAAATTGGCCTAATAGGTTAAAATTTTGGATAATGAAGATAATTTAAGAGGATTAATAAAGGGTTTTTTTTACAATACTCATTTCCCAAAAAGTTGGGACAGTGCAAAATATATAGAAAAAACAAAAAGGGATAATGTAACAAAACTTTCTCGCGAATACAAAATAGCAGATACGTTTATGAAATGACATAAATATAAAGTGTGCACCAAAACATTTTGTATCGTGGCCGGGACGTTCATTTTGAATGGGGGTGTTGCAACACGTTCCAAAATAGTAGGGACATACGTTGTAGAAAGCGCCGTTAGTAGTGGAACCTTCCGAATTGTTCGGGAATAATCTAGAATGATGACGTCGTACTACATTCCGTATAAATAACAGTTGCCATCCGTCGTTCAGGTAACTTATTCGGAACGATGGGTCGAGGCAAGCCAGTTAGCGAAGATCTTCGTGTTCGAATCATTCAAGAATTCACAAACAACGTTTCTCAGCGTGCAATAGCCAGAAGATTTAACCTGTCATCATCTACAGTACATAATATTATCAAGCGCTACCGAGATAGTGGTGAGATCACAGTTCGGAAAGGCCAAGGTAGAAAACCTATTCTGAATGCTCGAGCTCTTCGGATCCTCCGACGTCACTGCGACACGCATAGGAATGCTGCGATTACGGACATAGCCACATGGGCCCGCGATTTCTTCGGGAAGCCATTATCGTTGAATACTGTACGCCGGTGCATCCACAAATGCAAACTTAAGTTATACTGTGCACAACGGAAGCCATACATCAACAAACGACAGCAACGTCGCCGTCTGATATGGGCTCGAGACCATCGCAATTGGTCCCAAGCACGCTGGAAGACCATATTGTGGTCCGATGAATCAACCTTTACGATTGTTTACGGAAATAATGGACGCCGTACACTCCGGACCAAAGACGAAAAGGATATTCCCGCGTACTACAGGCGTCCGGTACAGAAACCACCGTCTGTCATGGTCTGGGGCTGTATTAGTGGCCATGGAATGGGAGACTTGCACATCTGCAATGGCACCGTCAATGCTGAAGTGTATATACAGATCCTGGAACAAGCTATGGTGCCATCTAAGAGGCACCTGTTTGGACGACGTCAGTGTATATTTCAACAAGACAACGCCAGACCGCATGCAGTGCGCATAACTTCTGCATGGCTACGTCGGCAGCGCATTCGTATGTTGGATTGGCCCCCTTGCAGCCCGGATCTGTCGCCTATAGAAAACGTTTGGCGTATTATTAAACGAAAACTACGACAGCGACCACCCCGGACAGTTGAACAGCTGAAAACCTACATCCAACAGGAATGGGACAGAATTCCGGTTACGGTGTTAGAAAGATTGGTGTCATCGATGCCCAGAAGATTACTGTGTGTCATCAAGAGGAGAGGTGACGCCACACCGTGGTAAACGCCGTGCTGTCCCAACTTTTTTGGGAGTGTGTTGCACGTGCCAAACAGGAAAACCACCTGTATCTTTCTTTAAGCATATAAGATATGTGATCCCATGCCTAATTTGTCGTTTATGTATTGTAATGCGTTGAAATAAACGGCAATACAATAATCCAAACAAATGTGTTGGAGTTCTTCTTATATGTTGCACTGTCCCAACTTTTTTGGAAATGAGTATTGTATTAGAAAAGACGAGAATAATTTAGCAACATCTGCATATGATCTGAGAGAGGATTGGTTTGATTAGTTTTATTGTATTTTTGATCAATTGTATTTTTGTGATTATGTAATTGTTAATTCTTTAGGTGTGTTATTTTAAATTGACGAATGACTTTGTCATTTCATTCTAGATGAAGAGTTTGAAAATGCTAGTGCTTTCTATAATTTAATAGATTAATTTTTTAGTGGACATATTTTTTTTGGATTTTATTGAGTTATAAAATGCCTTTTTGGACGTTAAGCTGCAACATCTTGTTATGAAGAAAGGACTTGCCACGGATTTCTCCTGAGCTTCAGTGCCACTGTGATTATTTTTGATTATTTTTATTTTATATCATTATGTGGTTGAAGTGTGTTCAAATTTTACTATAAAAACATTTTTGATCAATCTCATTAGTGTGCAGAAATTTATATCAACGACGTACGCAGTAGAGCCACATTATTATAGCCACCAGCAAGTAACCAGAACAACCGCCCTGTGCAGAACGGACAACAGCTGGGCAGGAAGATATCTAGTGCCATGCAGACTGCATTGCTTCCAACATCTGTAATACTGAAAGATGGTAGAGATGCTGGGAATGAACGTAACGATTGAAGTGATTCCAGAAGTGCTAGGTTCGATTTAGATCTCGAGAAGGCCAGCAAAATACTCAATTTTTACTGGATTGTGCTTCTCTAACCATTCCCGGACAATTCTGACCATGTGATATGTCAGAATATCTCATCTCTCCCAGGGAAGAGAGTCAACATGTACAAGTGTAAGTTATCCGCAGCGATAGATAACTAACACCTGTACCAAATTGAGTGAGAGTGTCTTTCAGGAATATCAGTGGACTCAGACAATCCCAAGAATCATACCAACAGTGACTGCAGGGCAATTACGAGGGTTGGGTCAAAAGTCATGGCAACTATTTTTTTTCTTGAAGATACCAGTCCGGTTGGAAAATGTGACATATACAGACGAAAGAACAAGGTGTTTACTACATGTGTGGACAATGAATAGCACTAAAATATCGTAACACACTAATTTATTACGGTAGTATACAGGGCAATATGGCCTTCACGGTGCAAAAGAATGACAACACAGTACACATAAAGTTGATATGACAAACCTGGGCCTAAAGACCCTCAAAGTAGTCAGTCCCCTGCTACTGTCACCACACGCTGCCAACGATGTGGGAGGCGCTGAATACCATCAGCCTCAGCATTTGCCGGTCGTCCCGAACGTTGCTCATCACTGGTTGACACACGTCCTCGCTGAAACTTTCCTACCCACCGTGCTACTGTACGGTATGGTAGGCATTATTCCCAAGGGCTTCCACTAATTCACTGACATTCAATCGCATTTCTCCCTCGGAGAACGGCTATTTTGATGTATGCGCGCTGCTCAACACGGGTTACTTCCATCTCGCACGACACTCACCAATGACTGATTTCACAGCCCTCGCTGCGCTACTAGCTATCACAGAGCCATCTGTTGTTCTGCATACACAATTTGCCTGCAGAACTTCCACACGACACATATACGTTTGTGATCCGTTTGTGATCTACAAGAAAAAAAATAGTTGCCATGACTTATGCCCCAACCCTCATATTTTCGGAGATTTCCTTCCGATTATGATAATATCATTCCATTCGATAGATCATCAGAGAAGACAAAAATGTACTTTTAAGATTAAAAGACACTTTTGATTAAAATAAACACGGAAAAAAATACGCCTTTTAAAACACCAACCTGGTCCTTTGCTAATCACGATAGGTCCAATTCATGTACTGCAGTGCAAATTATGATCATTTCTGCCGACGCACCTTTGTCTGCATGGTCTTTGCTAATCTAAATACAGGGTCGAGTCACTGAATTATAACCACCTACCAATAACCCGAACAGCCTCCTTTTGCAGCCAAAGCAGCAGCAAGGCGATGGGGCATGACTCAATGAGTGCTTGGAAGGTGGCAACAGGAATCTGTGTCCATGCGAACAGCAGAGTATCACGTAACTCATGAAGATTCCGGAGTGGAGGGTCTCGCTGCCTGAAGTGTCGATCCAGATGTTCCCACAGACTCTCGCAAGGATTAAAATCTTGGGAGTTTGCAGGCCAGGGTAGTAAGTGGAACTTATGCCCATGCTCCTCAAACCATGCACGGCAAACTTTGGCCAAGTGGTATGTGACTTCATCCTGTTAAAAGATGCCATCATTCGCAGAATACACAGTTACCTGTGTGCACTTCTTGCGGTGTTTATTGCACTGACAAGTAGTGACAACAGGAATGATCCTGGGTTTAATATTCAAAATAAAACAAAGAAAATTCTCCTCTTGACTCAAAGTATTAGTTTATTCATTGACAAAAATTAAAATTGACCAAGTGACATCCAATATTTTAATTGCTGTGGTTCAGGAGTGGCCCTTTTATTGCTTTATCCTTCAGACGACATCCATGAATGGTCCAGTGGCTAGACTTGCTTCCAAAATCACCTTGGACAGGAGTCTTCCTTCAAATAGAACTCAATAACGCAATATTAGATTCATAGATAGATACACTATCAATTATCAATCTTCAATCTTCTATATACAGGGTGATTCAGTCAATTTCTGGCCATTTCACTCGAATGACGTGCATTAGGGATAAACAATTGAAAGAATATGAGCGCCATATCTTTATTTATTTATTTAATTATTTATTTATTTATTTTACAAATTTTTATATCGAATTTCTAAATAGTTGGAGTTTGTATTGTTGCAACGGCGCTGCATGAAAATCGAATTGTTGAAAAATGGCGCCCGCTTTATCAACAGAGCAGAAATGCAAGGTTGTCGAATGGTATTTCGAGACAAAATCACCTGTAACCGTGCAAAGAAAGTTCCGGAAGAAGTATAAGTGTCGAGACGCACCAGGCAGGCAAGCAATCATGGATTTTGTCAAGCAATTTCGTGCCACTGGATGTGTTAAAGGCAAGAAAAAAGGCGGGAGCGAAGCTCGTGTTCGAACGGCCGAAGTTGTCGAAAATGTTCGCACAAGGTTGGTCGATTCCCCTACCAAAAAATCTGTTCGCCGCCTATCCATTGAAGAAGGGCTGTCGTATACCACGACGTGGCGAATTTTGAGAAAGGATTTACACCTGTTCCCGTATAAGATCCATGTTTATCAGGAGTTAACAGACACTGGAAGACAGAAGCGACAACAATTTGCGATGGAGTTTGGAGCCAATCAGGACATTGTGGACAACCTGTGGGTGTCAGATGAGGCCTTCTTCCATCTGTCAGGTGACGTTAATAAACACAACGTTCGTTTTTGGGGTTCCCAGCACTCTCATGAGATCCATAAGTCACCTGTTCATCCACGAAAGGTTATGGCTTGGTGCGCGATTTCCAAAAGAGGCATCATTGGTCCGTTCTTTTTTGAGGGCACAGGCTTACCTTAACATGTTCTTCATCCCCGAGCTGCGAAGGAGGTGTATACCGCTTCGACATCAATGGTTTCAACAGGATGGGGCTAGGCCTCACACCACTAATGAAGTGTTAGACTTTCTCAATCAGAAATTCGGAAATCGTGTCATTTCAAACAGGTTTCCAGATCGATTCGGGGGGTGGCTTTCTTTGGCCCCCCACGAGTTCTGACCTAAACCCATGTGATTTTTATCTCTGGGGGTTCCTTAAAGACAGTGTGTTCACTACAGCACCAAGAACCCTAGACTAGCTGCGACAAAGCATCGTCGACTGCTGCACCCTTGTGGATGCAGAAATCCTAGATAGAGTTATGAATCACCCATTCGGCTGCGAGCAGTTCAAAACATTCGTGGTGGCCACATTGAGCATATCATCAAGACTTTTCCACGGGAATAAAAACTCCGAACTGCCTAAAATATCATACAGAAATGCTAAGTTTGTAAACATTAATGGGTCAATAAATCATAGTACTGAAATGGTCAGAAACTGACTGAATCACCCTGTATATAAAGAAGAATGTTTGTTGGTATGTATTTAATACAAATCTACAGTTTTATTCCGATGTTGATGAAACTTTGCACACATGATCTTCAAAGCATGAGGAAGGTCACTGTCTATCTCAGATTTCGAAAAATTGATAATTATCGATAAAAATTTTTAATTTATTTAATTTATTTATTTATCTGCCAAGCACTCCGTGGGAGTAAGTACATCAAAATAAGCATGTTAAATATATCAAAAGACATTTGAGCGATTAGGGAAAACCGAACAAATGTAAAATAATACATGTTATATGAGAATATATAATACTTAAAAATAACAGCCATATACATGTATATTGGAAAAATTCAGAATCCAAGCGGAATTACTCAGTCATAAGTAAACACAAAACTAAAATAATACAATACAGAATAATATAAATTGGTGAATAATCTTAAACAATCTAATTACCATTCAAGTCACACAAAGGAATTGCTCAGAAAACTAACCCGTATTTACTTGAATCGATATAAAATAGTCCGTCATTATAGATCTATACATTGAACAGGCAGGTTTATCCGCCCCTCCCCCCCGGGGGGGGGCGGGCCCGGGGGGGGTTGCGGGGCGGTCATAATTCAGTGATTCGACCCTGGATAACCTACCGTCTGCTTCGGAGCCCTATACGTAACATTGTTCGATGCGTTGTCCTTCTCGCCGCGCGTCTGGTAGCCCCTGGTTCATTTGGAAGGTGAGTTGTCAGGGTCCGTTCAGAAGCCTTATAGAACAAGGTGGTTTTATGCTACAGGAACGGCCGTGACGCTCACGAAGACGGGAGGAGTGAAGAGTGATGCGGGAAAGCATCCGAAAAGCTGCCCGATTGCCAACCTAGAGAGGCAGAATGGTTTATGCCGGAAAGAGAAGCTTCTGAGAAAGAGGAAAAGGAAGAGGAGTTACTTGGTTCTTTAAGTATCAACACACACATATTAAACCAAGTTTAGAAAGCTTTCATGGTGGCGGCGAATATTGTGTCGTGGTCAGCTTAAAAGTTCAGAGTTGAAGGAAAGGTAAACGCGTGTACTTCCAGAAAAACATTATGTACCCCAATGTCAACGAATTTTTCCAAGACTGTATGAATCCGTCGTGTGGATTCACATGAATAAAGCGTCAAGTTACAAAGCCAAATCTTCGGTAGCCTTTACGAAGGGAAACAATGTGAAATCCAATTTGTGCAATCCCTTTCTTTTCAGGTCGTGTAAAAGCCCCGATTTGAGAGTTAATTTTGCTGACTTTAAAAGCCTTCCCACTAAATATCATAATAGGCATCGACATACCCCGTTGCAGCAATTGCATTTATGCACATACTAGTATTGCGATCCATCTTTTGTATAAAAATTCTAAAATTATCCACGATTAATGTCTCATGGCTATAAGCACGAAAACAAGTCTCTTTTATCCATCATGGGGGCAAAACACTTTTATACCTATTTGTCATTGCCCTCGTCTCTTTCCTTTTCTCTGTTTCGCTCTCTGTCAGCGGGAGTCTTATCTCTTATGTTCTCTCCGTTATTCTTGCCGGGAGAACTCAGCTATTTTTTTACTGCTCTCCTGCCTTGCTTTAGGCAAAAACAATTTTCAAAATTGATTTTTCGGAGAGTTGCAGAGAAGACTCAATTTGTCGTCATCTGCATCATTTTATAAAAATGTTCAATAATTTTTGATGCGAATTTATGCGTATGATATAGTGAATAAAATTTCAATAATGTTATGTTTTTGCCAGCAGGAGAAAAACGATTTTCTAGCTCTGGTAACATAATAAAACTTTTTACTTCTTGTTCAGACTTTTAATATTGTCTCGATATGAAAATTGCAACATCTGGAAAGATGTTTCCGCCCGTGCCGAATCGTGCGGAAGATATGGCAAAATAACTGGTTGCAGAATTGAGCAATGTGCTGAACAATTCAGTCAACATGTTACTATGCGTTCTAGGTTTGGATCCTTTCGACCTGATTACAGTCCAAATTACCATACAGGCTATTAACGGATGGCAGCAAGATCAGCTTGATGTTCCGCATTGTCTCCATTTTCTCAATCGCCTATTATCGTCGCTAAAAACGAAAGTGTTCCATCCTTCTCGTTACCTATGTCTATTAGTGTTGGCACTACACCATCTTTGCGCGAGGATTGGCCCTGGTAAGGCAGTCTTCGCAATGGCTGATACGATTGCAAAATATGCTTCAATCTATCAATGATCTGTGTAGATATTGGATGCATCTCTTAGAATGATATTCGTTGTCGATTCTTGATATTCATCGACGTGGTCCACCAGGTTTTGAATGTGACCAGGTTTGCCAGGTTGGACGATTTTAGCGCATTTCCGCTCTGTAACCCAAATATCGCAATTTTGTTTTTTCCATAGCCGAAATTATCGTCATGTCGCAAAATTAAAAATTTTGTCGCAGGATGGCACCAAATGTAGCCCAAATGCGATAAAATCGCCCAACCTGGCAACCCTGAATGTGACATACAACCGCCGTGAGCAAATTCGAATCATAATTGTTATATGCGCTTCAGTTTCACAGTGATATGACGCAGAGACTATCCAACCATAAGCAGGCCAGCGATAAGGCCTATAGTTTTACTCTTCATATAGCTGGTAGTTTTTGATCAAAACGGTGAAGTTTCACTAAGCGAGTGAGCCATGAAGTCATAAAGGTATTCTTAAGTTTTAAAAGGTGTTTCTGAGACAAGGAATAATCTGACCATGTGTAGACTAGGACTGTTCAGCAATTTCCATTTGGTATGGAACGATAAGTCCACTTTCATCTGGACATGTATTCCGTGATTGCTTCGCAATTGCAATCGTTGACATAATACAGGGTGTTTCAAAATGAATATCGGGGTTTTGAGGCTTCGTAGTATTTATTATACACTCACTTCCAAAAGTTAAGCACGGGGGGAAAAATGTTAACTTCCGTAAGCCAATCTGAATTAAAGATGCTAAAATTTGCTCCAAATGTAGAAGGAAGTATGCAAATATGTTAGGTGACAGCCAATCACAATTTCGCGTCGAGAAATATGCAAAACAGGCAGTCGTATAAGAAGCCGACATTGTGAAGGGTTATAGGAGTTGCATATAAGTGCTGGTAAAAGGTGTTTAGAACATTCGTAAGATTTGTTTTCAAGCTAGACGTGTTTTTATGGCTTCCAGAAGACGAATGGAAGATTCTGAACGCTGGCGGGCTGTTGGACGCATTGAAGCAGGACAGTCTATCACAGATGTTGCTCGTTTCTTCGGCGTTCATCATTCCGTCATTTCACGATTATGGAAACAATTCCAAACCAGCCAAACAGTTGTCCGAAGACCTGTAGCCGGTCGTCCAAGGGTTACGACCCCCTCGGAAGATCGCTATATTGCTGTTGTAGCCAAGCGGAATCGAAGATCGACCTCCACACAGGTGACATCTATGGTTGCAGCGGCCATTGGTAAGATGATATCTGCCACTACTGTTCGTCGAAGGCTACACATGAATGGTCTGTACGCCCGGGTACCACGAGTTTGTGTTCCTTTATCCGTCCAATCCAGACAGGCACGATTACAGTGGTGCCGCCAGCATGTGAATTGGACTGTGTCGGATTGGGGCAACGTTATGTTCACAGATGAGTCCAGATTTGCCCTACAACCCGATGATAAGCGTGTAAGGGTCTGGAGGGAACAGGGCACACGCAATCGGCCCGAGAACATCATCGAACATCACGCATTCCGCGGTGGAAGCATCATGGTCTGGGCAGGGATTACATTAGGATATCGCACCGACCTGCACATCTACAGGCGAGGTTCTGTGACGGCTGTACGGTATCGAGATGAAGTCCTAGACCCCATTGTGAAACTGTACGCTGGAGCAGTTGGTCCTTCTTTCGTTTTAATGGACGATAATGCCCGTCCCCATAGAGCTGCCATCGTTGACGACTTTCTGGAGAGTGAGGGGATTGTGCGTATGGAGTGGCCAGCTTACTCGCCGGACCTTAGTCCCATTGAAAATCTTTGGGATGCCCTCGGCCGTGCTGTATGTAGACGTTTCCCACCTCCAGCCACTCTTAACGATTTGGAAACTGCCCTACAGGAGGAATGGCTATTACTGGACTCTGCGGTGGTTGATCACCTCGTAACAAGCATGATCACACGCTGTACACTTTGTATGACGTTGAGGGGTGCTCACATACCCTATTAATGTCTTTTTTGTTGTTTGTTTTGCATTTAAACATCATTTCGTTAATGATGCAAATATGTCATCATCTTATAATTTATGTAAATTCAATATTTTTTTTAATCTCTGTATGTAATTCTTTGTTTTGTTTCATGAATAGACATAGAGATACTTACTTTCACCATTTCATGTCAATCAAAGCAGTGCTTGTCCATTTTTTGGCATTTTACCTCTCCGTGCTTAACTTTTGGAAGTGAGTGTATTTAACTTACAGTTATAAATAAGACATCAAATGAAAGAGCAACTCAAGCAGTTTTGTTGGTACATCTGTGGCATAACTCAGTACGCGATTGGTTAAACGTTGTTGTACTCGAGCGCTGGATTGGCCGCAAGGGGCCGAACGACAGAGCTTGTTTTACATGGCCTCCACGATCACCCGATCTGACGCGGTGCGATTTTTACCTTTGGGGGTTCATAAAGGGTAATGTGTATGTGCCTCCGCTACCAGCTGACCTACCCGATTGAAGCAATTGTTGCAACAATTACTCCAGATACAAACTGATCAAGGTTTGGGAAGAACTCGCCTATCGACTCGATGTGTGCATTCTGACAAACGGTATTCACATTGAACACTTGTAGAAAAAACTGTTTGAGTTGCTCTTTCATTTGATATATTATTTATAGCTGTAAGTTAAATGTTATAAATACTATGAAGCCTCAAAACCCCGATATTCATTCTGAAACACCCTGTACAAATGTCTAAATGTATCCTCCAATTGGTATAGCGCTCTGATAAAATCTCCCCTATGACGCGTTTTCTTATACCGAACAACGCATTTTGTTTTCCAGCAAGTTTGAATGACAGAAAAGTAACCAGAATTTGTGATTAGTTTTTTAGAATTTGGAACATGTCAACTATTAGCCCATTTGATAATAATCTTTTCACAAATATTCCAAGACTGGTTTTTAAGGAATACGCTCTTGAACTTACGTCCATCATTCGTCAGTATTTTAAAAATTTTATTTAATTATAATTTATTTATTTAATTTTTAAAAAAGGATTATTCTGGGAAAAGGAATTGTACTTTATAATTCTCTGATTTTCCATAAGAACAGCAGCTGTAAGTCGCGAAACACGATGAAGAAGTTTGGAATAATTGGCAACTAGGCATCATGGTAACAATTAACGATGGGATTTCTCATATCATAAGGAATGGAAATCCACATTCCCTTGATGAGAAATTAGGAACCAGGAAATTAGTTACAATTTTGTCAAGTTTGATACGTAAAATTAACATCCCTCTCTAGAAGTGTGGAATATAATAAATCATACAGTTTGAACCTGAAACCGAATTTCAAGGAGCTGAAGAAATTTTCCTTTTCGGGTAGGTTGGTCTTATAAAAGTAAAAATTGCCACAAAAGAAAGCAGCAAGGTTATTATATTGAAATTTAAGTGATTCGACATTCGTAAGACAATGCCAGATCGGTACAATAAATCAACGCGTTTTTTTATCTACGTACGTATTTAACTCTATAATGGGGTATTATTCTTAAATAATTGATGAAAAATAGGAAAGAAAATTCCACTGCCTGGGTTCGAACCTGGAATATTTTTATATAAAAATATTCTTTTCACCTTGAATAATTTCAAATTGCATTGATTTTTTATACGAATTGCTCAACAATGGCGTTCCGATTCACAGGTTCCATCTCAGGCATGTTTTATTATGTAAGGACCCCCTCCCCCTGAAGAAAATATAGGATTTATTTCTTAGAGTTATGAAAAAGTTTGATAACCAATAATGTTTATTGGAGATTCTGAAGAATGTTTATTGGAGATTCTTTTAGATTTTCTACACCGGACGGACAGATTAGTTAGCAGTAGAGTTGTGTAACAGCGGCATTATTTTACAGCAGTTGCCGAATCGAGTGGAGTCCACCCCCTCGTTCTCCTCCTCGTGCCATGAGTGCTGTGCCGTGTCTGCCAACTCTGGTCCGATGTTGAACACCAATCAACAAAGTTTAATCGACCCATGCGACTGGTATCCCTTTACAACCCTTACGGGATATTATCAAAAAACAGGAAGTTGACAAACTCTTGTGGATCTCTTGCTCTCTCTCGAAGAGCCTGAAACTTTGATGTGCGATGCTCTTTTGAAATCACGGCGACCATGAAGGAAAAGCTAGAATATGTGATGGAAACAACTTAAGAAACAGTCGCGGAGTTGAATAGAGTGGAACCTTTCACTTAAAATCATCCCTTAGTTTATTATCCCTACTGAAAAATCAATAAAACTATGATTATTATTATTATGCTTATTATTATTAATTAAGCTATAATTAGTTAAACAAATAAATCGCGGAGCCCAACGAGAAAAGAAGACCACGACGGAGCCACCACATCACCCCAAGGAGCTGACAATGGAGAGGAGCCCGGGTAATGGTACACTCATTTTGCTTACTTTGTAAATATCGGGTGGTCACCAAAGTTCTACTGTTAATTGAAACAGATTGGTTAATAAAATATGGGAAATTGGGTGTAATTATTTAATCAGGGACTTTCACCAAAAATAATCGTAAATATTTATCATTGAAGTGAACCTTAAGGGGAAGAATTAAAATTCATAATAATCTTTGGTCGTTTAACTTAAAGTAAATAGTATTTGTAAATTTTGCTCTATTTTTAATTTATCTTATGAATAAAATGTTTATTTTTCTTAAGAACACTGTCTTTTCTCCATTTGTCCTACCAAATAGTCAATTAATCAATGATTAAAATCCATAAATTGGCGTAGCCCTTAAAAGACCTACGGTGTTTATCAGTTGATGGTTAAGCCTCATCCGCCGCCATTAGCTATGACCAGAACTCTGAACATCCCATGGTATTTACCCATGGAAGGTGGGCATCGGAGGGAGTAGTCTATGCGGTGTTTAAGTTACCCCTACCCCTTCCGATGGAACCCCACAATTATATTATGAGAAATAAACTACCGTTAGGACATAAGTATACATTTAATTATAAAAATGGATTCGATTTATTTTGAAAATTATAATTTTTATCTCATTAGCCATTAAACTACATTTCTTTAGTTTCCACTGTTGTTGAGACATAGTTATACCATGGAAGAATAGAATGTATTCTTCCATGGCTATACCAGGATACCAATTTCTATATCCCTTCCTCATATAGCGAAAGCAACCAAAATTCAAATGAACCGTCTGTTCTCCAGACGTTTCGAGTCGACCGCACGCACCAAATCAATATTGATTGCAGACGGCCGGCCGACCGCTGCATACTTCGTCATGCATATTCTCACGATCTCTATTATACAGTCTGGCCCATTTCCTTTCCATTCGTTGGGTCATTCGGAGAACACCAATTCGTTGGTGAACTTCTCGAAAATCAGAGAATTCTCCGTGAAACACGAGATAATTCGAGAATTCACATACACTCTATTCCAAAAGCGTTTTCACTTAGGTGAAGATGTTCACTTGCAATACATTAAACCAGTAGAATTAATCGATTCAGACAAGAAGCCAAGTCCGACGTGATTTGAACTTGAACTCTTGCCTGAACCGATTAATTTCACTGGTTTAATGTATTGCAAGGACGCCGAACATCATTCACCTAAGTGAAAACGCTTTTGGAATATTGTGTACGTCTCGAACGCCTCAGTGAATTCTCGGTGATTCGACCACTAATCCAATACGGAGAATGTGAGCTCGCTGATCGCTTCTTTTGAAATATTATTTTCTCAAAATCATATGAATTGTCAGTTAAAGTTGAGCAGTCCACAGTGAGGAAGAGGAAGAAGAAAATACTCTGGTGTGTTTTGGTGTGCAAAGAAAATTCTTTCATTGAAAGTTCGTTTCAAATTGATAATGAGAAATAAAATAAAATGAAATAAAAAGATGAAATACTAAAACACTAATCGTGCGAAACTAAAATGGGAAAAAATTTATTTACCAAAATGAAGATAAATTATGAGTGTATCTTGTTCATAAAACAGCCTACATTAATTTATTTTATCTAAATAAAATATATATTTTAATAATTTACTTTGTTAGACATATTTTTAAACGTTTTTAAACATTTTGCAGTATATCGCTGTCATTTGCAAATTTTATTATACTCGATATGGCTTTAGATTTTACTCGAAATTTGATTGGTCGTATCCATCTTTTTTTTAGTAGCTTTTAGCGAGAGAGAAAAATGGAAAGAAAAACGAAGAAAAAGTGAATTCTCCGTGCAATCCCGAACGCCGTGAATTCACTGGTGGTGGTTTCTCTAACGACAAAGTGGAAATAGTGGAAAAAGTGGTTGTTCTCCGAACGAATCCATTATGTCGTTTTGACCATAGACTTCACAAATGTAACTTTTTTTGTCTCTACAGGATATATCCCAAACGGGATGCGTAAAATCATAATCATATAAGGATTATTCAAACTGAGTATGGACGAAATAAGAGTAGTTTGGCAATATTGCTATTTAGCAATAAACTTATGAAAGGTTATGTCTACACGTCATCAATCGCGTTGTTCAGGCAGCGGTCTCAACGATGGGCAAGTTTCTACTATTTTACCTTCCCCAAAGCCTGTGGTCTGGACCCGAAACCATTCTCCCTCCGCCGCACAAACTCTTGATCCTTTTAATGGCTTTTATCAGCGGTCCGAAGGTGCACGTGCCGAAAGATTTTCTAGGTTCCTCTTTCTTTACACAGGAATTGAATAACAGTCCTCTGGGCATGCTTGGGTTTAGTCATAACACAGGACTGTTGGTAAAGCGATCTCCTTTACTACAGCAAAGCCTTGTGGTCAACTATATGTATGATGTGCTCTTTTTTCCCGTCTCAGGGTATACATTCTTAATGATCATGATGTAATCCTTGCAATACATAACGGGAAAGAGAGCAAACAGAATTCCGACCGTTTCGCCATTTATTTCCGGCATTGACAAAATCATTAAGAAGGACATTACGAAGAACTAGCCATACATAATTCCTATCTACTATCCACACCCTCAAATATCCGGCACAAAGCGCGGTCTGTTTCAACGACGATTGTTTTTTGTATTCAAAAACGGATAACAGATCATATTACACAGTCTGCGGGCTCTTAAAAGTCTTCAATATTTTAAACGTACAAACAATATACAGTTACCATATAGTTCGATGAAGAGTGGAATCAAAAACCTTGTTTAAGGTAACCCAGTTCTGACAGCGGTTATACAGGGTGTTGCAAAAATATACAGGACAGTACTGCTGGATAGCCTATCCTCTCGCTTCAGGGGCCGCCTCATAAAATGATAATTGGGAAATTTTATTTTGTTAACCCATTTACGCCGAAATTGGTAAAGATGGAAATTGAGACTTCATATCTTAAATTTATATTCTGTAGCATATAAAGACACAAAAAAAATTACATGTATGGACGGCAGCATATAATTTTAAATAAAATCTAAGATTGGAATCGCTAGGCAACGGGCCAGGAACTGATGTCACTACATAGTTTTCTTATTAAGTGAATTAAAAGTAAAAACTTTTATTTTTAAGTTATCATGGAGCATGTTTAATTTTTAAGTATCATGAAATAATTGGCTATTTATTGGACTGTATTTTCATTTCATTAAAATTTTTATTGTCAACTTTTCGGACCTTAATTTCAAAATTAAAATTCTTCAAGACCTTCAAAATTCAAAATTTTTCATCGTTATCATTTCATATTGTCACCTTTTAAACAAGTGCCGAGTCAATAATGAAGTCCGTTTCTACGAGGTGTGAAAATTATTGCCAGGACAGTGGACTTGAGATTACTTAGGCTGTTAGAAGCTTTGTTATTTAGTAATCTTTTAAATTTTATTAGTTTTAAGTCCCTTTTTAATAATATTCTTGTAATTCTTTATTAAGTAGCGGAAGAATGGAGCTACTTATTGTTTTCACAATGTCCGTCTGTCTGTCCGTCCGTCCCCTTCATAATTTCCGCATTTTTTGAGGTAGAAGGTTGAAATTCGGAATGTAGCTTACTATGGGCATGTGCACCTTCACTATTTAGTTTGTTTTTGATTGGCCCACTGGGGTCGGAGTTTCGGGGGCGGAAATTATAGGGGACCAAAAGGTCTACCACATAAAAAGGTAAAATTCGGTATGCAGATTCCTCTAAGCAAGATCAATATTACTGTAAAGTTTGGGCTAAATTGTCCTAATAGGATCGGAGCTGTGGGGGTGGCAGTCACTTGGTCTTTAGAACTATGGCATGTGATATGTCTTTCGATCGGAGATGATGAGAAACGAAAGAACATAGAGCTCTTTTTCATTTTCTAAATACTACTTTCGAGAAAATCAGTATTTCGATTAAAAAAAAATGGGGGTGGTGGTTAAAAACTGCAGATAAAAGGGTAAAAATTGATGACCTCAGCGCTTCCGCTACTTTCCTATACCTTCCTCGGGAGGATTAATTTCTTGTTTTTTATGTCTTTACATGCAACAGAATATAAATTTAAGATATAAAGTCTCAATTTCCATTTTTACCAAATTCGGTGTAAATGGGTTAACAAAATAAAATTTCACAATTATCATTTTATGAAGCGACCCCTGAAGCGAGAGGATAGGCTATCCAGCAATGCTGTTCTGTATATTTTTGCAACACCCTGTACAACTCTCGGAAAGACCGGGCATAGACTTGTTTCAGTATATGGTTAAGCTCAGTCGACACGTAGCGATGAATATCGTCCATCTGAGAAAATCACTGTCCTTTCAGGGTTAATTTCAGTTTTTGGACTCTTAGCCAAATGAGGTGAGTAGTAGGGTAAGGGAGTGCTATAATTCTCTTGTTGGCTAGAAATTGCTGCAAGAGTATGTCCATGCGGGCATTCTGGGCATTATCGTGGAGCAGATACCAGAACCCCTGTTCAGGGTACTGGGGGTGTGTGTATTCGACAGAAATTGAGTAAACGATGCAGAACGTGAACTTACGTAGTGTCATTCAGAAAACTTTCTTTAGAGAGAAATTCCTTGTGAATAAGGCCACCAGCGTCAAAGAACGCGATAAACTTACGAATCTTCTACGATCTCAAACTTCTCCACTCCATGACGATCCAATTCAGAAAATCTGGATTCTGGTTCATCATCGTGATGAAATCTCTCGTCTCAAACCATATCTGCATTTGGTCTGGCATCAAATGGTGGAGCACAAGTCGCGAGCAAGTCGTGCGCTTCCCCAAGACCCTTCTTGGTTAATAATGCCCAATTCATTCGTACTGTAAGCCGACCATCCTGGGAAAAGCTGATTTGCTTTTCCAGTGTTTCCATTAATGCGAGCATTCATACAAGCACGTCAATTGACGCTACCGCATAGTCTCCATGCACTTTTTTCAACATTGCATGACTTTTTTAGCCAATTTTCGAAGCTAGAAAAGCAAGAACAAATTCGTTTGCTAATCCATTCTTTGAAATTTCACTGAACACGCTGTAATTGCCCAATAAAAATAAGTGCCCACACTTAACCAAGTCGGTTACAACTGCGCCACTTAACGGTTTTTTGAAATTCTTATTCCCCTCTACACATGAATATTTCCTTCACGCAACAATAATACAGGGTGACAATTATTGAGCTATATGAAAAAAATTGACGGAGGCTCTGGTGACTGCCAAAGCCGCGGGTTTTTAAGCCGTAGAACTACTACTGTATGTTATTATTGGTTACCGTCAGTGTGTATTTTTTTGGCGAAAAAAGAACAAAATTAAAAGAAAAAAAGTTACTATATTCAATTACATTACAATTTTGTGAAGAATGGGTCTGTGATATGAAAAGTAACAATTGATATGAAATGGGGCATACCTGCCGTATTGATATTCTACCATTGAGTTATTCTAGATACAGTCTTGTATTGTTTTCCGTTTGCACAAGTAATTGGGCCAGAACTCTCCTATTCCCATTGGGTTTTAAATTACGAATGCAGCAATCTCCTAGACTCCCCCCCCCCCGTAATTGTTTTACCCGCCTACCCCAACCCTCTCTCCCCCTCGAGTGTTCTTCTAAGCTTATTTAATCATTATACACACAGTCCTGAAGAAAGCCACGGCTGATCCACGAAAACATATATTATTTTAGTCAGATTTGTTGTTTTGTTTTAAGAAATTAACAAAACTTCAAAGTTCATTTCTTAAAATAATTAATCTGCTTAAAATAATATATATTTTATTATTTTACAACGTATTTTTAATAGAAAACTAGTAGCGAACCCACCCGTTTGTATAATCGGGAAATAACCCATTGTTAGATTTTTTCTTTGTTGTGGCAATGTCCACCGTCGCTGATTTTATATAAATGACTAACTGATATACCCGGTGTTGCTCGGGCTCTTTTTTGATGAAAGTTTGCAATATCTGAATGGGAATATATAGTAAAAATTAACACATTAAAACAGTAAAAATTCATATAGAAAAACCGAAAAAAACTTTTAAAATGTTCCTCATGGATGGCCCTGTAACAGTTCTCCCCTGTTCGTGTTGGAATGTTGTGTATAGCTGAGCGAGTTTACCCATAGTGCAGGAGAAACAATGTGTAGAATAATGTGTATGGCTACGAAATTGGGAGGAAATAGAATGATAATGATACAATAGTTTGATCTGACGTTTTTTCAGCCCTGGCTATGGCTGTAGTTCTTCTATTTTGTGTGACCTGACCATTAAAAATTCATTTGTTTATCTAAAAATTCCACAATTCCAAAATTCTCTTCTTGGGTGGCGATGGATGTACATGATCGTTTGTGTCTGTGTATTCTGCAATTCCAACAATTGATAAATTGTTAGGAAATAAAGAAATTAAACTGGAGCAAACTCTAAGCATCAGGTAAATGATATTAATCAGAAAAATGGATAGAAAAATTCTGCGACTTGTATTCGAACCTGGAACCTCGACTGTCATGGTCGACGCCTCTACTAATTAGGCTATCGCAGACACCTGAACAGCCATGCTATCACTAAGTGTCTTAAAGACAACCAAGTAGTCTTTACCTAACGTTTGGTGTTTGCTCCAGTTTAATTTCTTTTTTTCTTATTGTGTGTTCATCAAACTTTCTGATGGTTTGGATAGGAGAAATTCACGATCTGTGAACCGGGTGTCCACCTCCCATTGGGCTTTCCTTCTTGACAACTTGGTTGTCTTTAAGACAACATGGCTGTTCAAGTGTCTGTGATAGCCCAATTGATAGAGGCATCGACCATGACAGTCGGGGTTCCTGGTTTGAATCCAGGTCGCGGAATTTTTCCATCAATTTTTCTAATTGGTAAACTGTTGCAATTCACACTCTGCTCTCGAGGTCTTGAAGCAAAACTGGTGCATTCATCACTTGGTGTGATCTGGCAGTCGCAGTTTCTTCTGTTGACACATTTGCATCGACGGCCACAGGGTCACTCACCACTTGCTTAGTTGAAGCAGTGTATTGGAAAAATCGATACAGCACCGAGTGAAGGGACTGCTTTCTCTGCCGCCTTTCCACTGTTTTTCTCAATAGTCTACTAACTCTCCCACTATTTCCATTTACTGCTCATTTTTAAAGCTTTTCAAGAAAATGTTAAATTCTAACAACTATCAATTCTAAGAAAAGCACAAAGGACAGGAATTAAATGCATTGTTAAAATTTCCGATGCCTTCTCGCTGATTCTCAGAGGAGGAAGATCCTTCCAGCTGTATGCTGACGACAGTTAATCTAGATTATCATAATGATTATACTGTAGATTATCATAATGTGACAGTTAATCTAGAGCAATATCCACACTTTATGAGGATGTTTAGCAGATGAGGATATGGCGCTGTTCTGGTATAGTTGTTATGAGTCTTTGGAATACTGGTGGAAGTGAACAGAAGTCACAACAAGAACAACAGGAAACCACTATTCCACATCAGATGTTTATTACAACGTATGCGCATTTCGGCAGCCAAGCTGCCTTCCTCAGCGTATACAAGAACTTGATCAGACCAGAGAAGTTCTGAGATAGAGTGGTCTTCTCATAGATAGTGGTTTCCTGTTGTTCTTGTTAATCTGTGTCCACAGTTTCTGGCTTCATCTCCTTCTATGAAGAGAAGTCTTCCATACCATTAGGCGAAACTTTAAATTATGGTCAGGAAATTAGAAAGCCCGAAGAATATTATATTTTATAAGAGAGTGGTCAACGATTTATGCATGTAAGTCGGGTGTCCTCAAAATATTTTTGTTAATGAAGTTTACAAAATGATCAGTCTTAAGATTCATTTACATGTCTTAATGAAATGTCTTACATAGATAACTATTTGATTGGTTGAATCTGGTATATTTTCTCCAATTTTTGTATTTAATGCCATATCATTTTTAGAATTCTGTGTTGCTATCACTACTGTTGAAACAAACAGAGCAGTCTATTGTTGCACAAACTTTGCCTTGCATTGTTCGTTAAGAGATATATATTTTTGGTCCATAATTTGAATTTAAATCCATGAATTATTATCGATAAATATTATTTTTTCGAAATCTCATGTAGACAGTGACCTTCCTCTTGCTTTGAAGATCAAATTTGCAAATTTCATCAAGATTGG
>JAHWFO010081140.1:1050560-1071285 GCA_023313115.1 Rhysida immarginata | reverse complement strand
CCAATCTTGATGAAATTTTTCATGGTAATTCCGATGGACCCTGGGAAGGTTTTAGGTAGGTCATGGTGGAGATATCACGCTATATGGATAGCACACTCTACAATTCGTTACCCCCTCCCTAAAAGATGTTAATATGGTTAATTATGTAGTGCCACACCAGTAAATGTGTTACGTTTTGTAGTGCCACACCAGTTAATATGTTAAGTATACAATGCAACACCAGTTATTACGATGGCGAGCATAAAATTCACTTAAATTTAACTTGCTGTAACTTTTGATCCAGTGGCTCTTTTGGTGAATCTTTTGCTTATTATTCAAGACTCAACCTTCCTCTTTCCAACGAGATAATGACCATAGTTGTAGGATATAGTGATAGAAAGATATAGACTGAGATATGTACATCACTTTTTGAACGAAAAATCGCGTCTGAATTTTTCCTCGGCTGCACCCCTGATAGACGTAGTTCTACGTCAAAAATACTTGATAACTTTTGAACAATTGACGAGATTCAGTTAAAATTTGGCGGTTGAATGCAGGGCATGTTGGGATTTGATGTGAATATGGTTTGGTTAGCGACGAAGCCCACTTTCATTTGCATGGTTACGTCAATAAGCAGAATTGCCGCATTTGGAGGAATGAAAATCCCCATTTGGCGATCGAAAAGTCTCTCCACCCCAAACGAGCAACTGTTTGGTGTGCAATGTCAAGTCTGCAGAACGATATGTCAAAATTTTAGAAAAAGATCTCATCCCTATTATCCAAAGTGGCCAAGATTTCGAAAAGATGTGGTTCATGCAGGACGGAGCACGACCCCATCGGACCAATAGAGTGTTTGAAGTCCTGGAAGAGCACATTTGGGGTACCCAAGAGAAAGAACTGGCTTTTGGGGTACCCAGCATTTTCATGAAAGAACTGGCTTTGGGGTACCCAGAGGCCACTGGAATGGAAATCGCTTGGCCGCCATATTCTCCTGATCTCAAGGCTTGTGACTCATTTTAGTGGGGCAGTGTTACAGACAAACTTTACGCAAATAACCCCGAAACCATCGCTGAGCTCAAAACAGCCATTCAGGTGGTCATCGAAAGCATCGATGTCTCGACACTTCAGCGAGTTTTGCAGAATTTTGCTCTTCGTTTGCACCACATGGTAGCCATTGGTGGCAAGCATATCGAATATTTCATAAACTAAATCCGAATATCTGTAGTTACTTTTAACATTTGAATAAAATTTTTGAACTCAGTAGTTTTTTGAAAATTTGATGTTTTATTTCATGTAGCTCAATAATTGTCACTCTTTACATTCACCGAACTTTATGGTCAGATATTGTATAAACGATTTTCTATTTTACACAGTTTTATTTTATACACTTTTATTGAACTTGTGTGTTTGTGCGCAAATTTTGTAATCAATATTTTGCCCGCTTCCTGACAGCTCTGTAACTTTCCCCAACGGCGTCTTAGCGACGACAATGCATGTTTCAATCGCTAGCTTCACTAATCTTTCGTTTATTCGTAAGTTATTTAATGTTTAAGTTTAATATGTATACAATGCAATCATGATGTAATGACTGGCTGTATTGGTATTTATTATCGTTAATTGTCATATGTAATTGTTAATTTGATCATCAATGCTAGCAAAGTTGTTGATTGTGACGTCTTTGTGGAGAGGATTGTTTATGATTAGACAGCCGAAATATACACGTAGCCGACTGGGCAGACTTCCAAGGTTTTTGTCGTTATCATATAAAAGCTTATTTTTTAAAATAAAGACTAAAATGAATAACATAAAAAATATAAAACAAAAAATTTAAAGCACACACTTTCACCTTAAAAAGTGCAGTAAAAAGTAAAAAATAAAATTAAAAAAAAAGGTGAAAGTGTGGTGACGCGTTTAATATTAAATTTTAAAAAGAAAATACTACAAAATAAAATAAACGCGCCATCACGCTTTTAATTTTTTTTTAAATTAGATTTTTTACTTTTTACTGTAATTTATAAGGTGAAAGTATGTGCTATAACATTTTTATTTGTCATGAGTTTGCGGCTTGTTAAAAGACGAGAGAAGTCAGCGACAACGCGTGAATTGATATCCTCAGCTGTTACAATGGAGATATTTTCGAATATTACTTAAATTGATTGCCTAAGTAAAGCCATTGAATGAACCCAACCACTTTATTCAAAGTTTACCGAAGATCGCATTAAAATTGAAAATTCTACCTTAAAAAACTTAGCTGCATCGTCTTCTTTGATAAATTTAACGATTCTCTAAAACCTTTAGTTATGAAATCAGCGTCGTATATCGTAAATAAATTTGAAAGCGCTTTCTTTGTATTTGGCGGCATTTGCTCCAGGGAGTTGTAAATATTGATCGTCAGTAACATTTCAGTCGTCAGGCAGGCACTCGAGGGAAACAAGAAGTTCATAAGCCTTGAAGCTAGTTGAAAATGAGATTGGTGTTAAGAGAGGAATTGTTGTGTCTCGAATTTTTTAAAGGAGATTAATGTTAATTTCATTCCTTAAGTTCATAGTTAGATTGCATATTGTTAGAACTGTAAATAGATTTAAATGGTCCTAAACGAGATGGAAATTGCTAGGTTTAGATCCCGATTCGTCTTGAACATAAACAATTGCAATTTTAATTGGACTTTACAATTACGACGATTGCTTATAAAAATTAAATTAAAACCAATCCACTTTGAAATTTCATCAATATGAATATTCCTAAAATGGACTCTCGAAATTGAAAATTAAAATCTGACTATCTCTGGATGGAGCTTTTTAGATAAAATAATTTTTAATCGTTTTATGAAACGCAGTTTACAACTTATGTTCACAACTTAAGAATGAAGTGCGGGTGGACTTTTTACGTCGAGCGGACCAGCTCGCGGTTTAATGGTGTGATCGGGGTACACCCCAACCTTTATCTAGGGGTATACTCAAGATTTTGAGAAGTAATCATGGCTGAGTTTGAAGTGTTTAGAGCGGGCTTTCGAAGCGGATATAGCACGATCGACTACATTCAAGTTATTAGAGAACTTATCGAACGCCACAACGAATATGAAGTGCCACTTTGCTTTGCCTTCATCGACTTTGAGAAAGCTTTCGATCGGTGTTCACACATGCTGTAGTGAAAGCTCTGGAAAGAATGGGAATAGCCGGAAGCTATATTAGCATTCTCCAGAAGATATTTAGTAAAGCGACTGCTACCATTCGTTTGGATAAAGGAAAAGCAAGGATCAACCTTGGAAAAGAAGTAAGACAAAGAGACGCCATCTCACCAAAACTCTTCACAGCAGTTTTAGAGGAAGTCTTCAAGGAACTGAACTGGTCAAGAAAAGGACTTAAAATAAACGGTGAATTCCTTAACCAACTTCGTTTTGCCGATTACATCGTTCTCACCAGTAATAGTCCTTCTGAATTGGAGGAAATGTTACAAGATCTAGCAGAGGCTAGTCTGCGTGTAGGACTGAAACTGAACACACAGAAGACGAACGTTATGTTCAGTGCATTTGCTCCAAAACAGAAGGTCATGGCAGGTAGCATTGTGATTGAAGAAGTACAGAGCTACATTTACCTGGGACAAGAAATCACTATGGATGGCAACATTCTGAATGAAGTTAACAGACGAATTAGAACAGCATAGAGTGCTTTTGGCAAGAATAACATTATCTTGAAGAGCAACATGCCACTTAGCTTGAAACGAAAAGTTTTCAACCAGTGTGTTTTTACCAGCACTCACCTATGGAACTGAAACATGGACTTTATCAAGGAGGACAACACAAAGACTACAGACCACACAGAGAAGCATGGAAAGATGTATGCTGGGAATTACAAGAAGAGATCAAAAATGCAACAGCTGGATAAGAAGCCAAACGAAGGTGATTGACGTCATCGAACGGATCAAACGTTCTAAATGGAAATAGGCTGGTCACATTGCTAGAAGATAAGACATGAGATGGACCACAGTCATTCTGGATTGGTACCCTCGAGACTTTAAACGCCCAAGAGGACGACCCCATGCAAGGTGGCTCGACGAAATCAGGAAGGTGGTTGGCGTCAACTGGAAATCCAAAGCTTCAAACAGAGAAGAATGGAAGCGTTTAGAGAAGACCTTCATCCAGCAGTAGATTGCAAAGGGTTGACCGTGATGATGATGATACTCAAGATAATCTAGAATAAAGGTAAGTCCAAATTATCGGAAGTGCTTAACACGCATGCTATTGTGGCGTCATTGGATGAGTTCTGGCCTTGCGTCTGGAGAAAGGAAATGATCCGCTTGTTGATTGGTCGAGAAAATACGTCTCTCGCTCAGCCGAGTGATTTGCGAGCGATCAGTTGCTTCTTGTGCACAAAAAAAGTTCTCGAACAAATCTAACTTGAAGACATTGCGCTTTATCCACTGAAAAAGAGAATTTTAAATGTGACTTGTGTTCAGAGCCATCCAAGCCAGCTTCGTTTTCATCATCATACACTTCACGACTAATTTTTTTATTGTGACATCATTTACATGCATTTCCTTGAAAAATGATTCATAAACTGAGGTATTTCAAAAAATAAATTGGAATGACACATTCGTACAGGCTTCCCTGTTGTCATGAAAAGGAGAAAAAATTCTTTTTGGGTGGGATGAGGTTGGGGGAGGAGGGGACCTTAAAACTGTATATTCTCACAATGGCTCACAGCCAAACAATTTCTATAAAAAAATATTGAGAGTGGTCAATACATGAATTTTGTTTGCCGAAATGAATGCTATAGCCAATTCTTTGTTTTTAGAAAACAATTAATATCCTTTAGAAGGCTTAACAAACATTCCTAAATAATAGGTCTGTTTAAGTGCCCCCTGAAGGCTTAACAAAAATTTTTGAAATGAAAACATTTTTTTTTGTTTGGAGGGTAAATTAATGTTAATCTTATGCGGAGTGCACTTAAACTATGAAGTGGTAAGTGGCGCTAGTGGTCGGTGGTGAACCAGGGAGCGCTCGAAAGTGGGGTAAGCCAGTCAACTGTAGGACACATTCTGAAGGGTAGAAAGTGTTCATTCCAAGACTGCTACTCTCTTGGTGGTCATTTCGAACATTTATTATAACTCTCTCACAGTGCCAAAAAATGTACCTGCAACTCAAATTTGTAACAAGATATGGACTATCAAACAGTGAGTATATTTTTGGACCCCCTCTGGATATGTTTGAATTATCATATTTTGATTAACAACCTCATAAATTCTTAAAATAGAAATAAAATACATGTAAGTGTTTAAGTCCATCCAATCATTATTTTTTAATTCGAACCTGGAGACCTCTGGTATTATAAAAGCAAGGCAAGACTTTAGTGGGGGAGGTCACAATTGTGTTAAAATTATTAGTCATGTGAAAGTACGAAAAATGGCCTATATGTTGACATGCCAAAAACTTACAAACCAACCAATAACTGATCGCCTATGAACAAACATATTTCCTTAGGAATAAATATCCAAGGATTTATCCTCTGTTTAGGATATTTAGCATTTAACACATCCAATATATCCCCATAGGAAAAAATCCTGTTTATCCAACAGTATGTTTTTGAAATTTACTTTCAATTATACAATAAGCTACCCATAGTTAATTCTTTATGTGGATTTTTAATTGTTTTAAAAATTAAAGTGGTGGAAAGATTTTATGAGGGCATTCTGTTTATTTTTCAACGTTTACCTTTTTTGTCTTTATCGTTATTTTGGAAGCTATTGCATTTGAATACGTTCTTTGAAGGTGTCCTCATGCAACGCAATTGACTAATTTAAAAGCAGAGGCTTGGAAAAAGAAAGTCTCCAAAGACTGCACATCAGTATATTCTCATATTTGACCTGGAGATAAGAGACGGAGAAGAAAAGCGCTCTTAACGGCTATTTCCCCTAGGATGTAGGAAAGTGGAGGTCGAGTGGTTGTCCTCTCTCCTCTAAAATGGCTCGGCTCTTCTCCTAATAGACATCGAATTATTCAGTGAAAAGGAGTCGGTAGCGAGGTAGATGCATTAACAGTTACGTCTTGGCCTTTTAAGTGGCCGTCGAGCCGCTTATTCATTTAAAGGCTTTCACTCTCGCCTTCGTCAAAAATGCATAAACGAATTTCGAGTTTTAAAGTTATAAATACAAAAAGCCATAAGAAATGAAACTGAAGATTTATTTAATTGAGACGTGCACAATGTAAAAATATTTATTTTTCATAAAAGTCCCCAATATAATTCGGTTGGCGATTCGAGACTGAGAAAGATAAACTATACTAACCGATTTGTAAAGTTTTGTTTTTTAATTCACCAATACATAATAAAATATAATTAAAGGAAGACGATGATCAGGTAGAGAAATACGGTAAACTATTTATTAAGCCTTACGCGTTTCGGTATTGCACCATCATCACTACACTTGATCATCATCTTGTTTATTTATACTCTCCGATTATACTGCACAGAAGGACGTCATGAACATAATAAAATACTTTACAGCAGACAAGACTTTACATATATATCATTTAATGTATACAAACTCGTATCGTTTGAACAAATCACAATCATTTACTCATTGTTTGTTGGCTATCCATCATTTTCTGATGATGTACTTTCAAGATATATTATTATAATATTTGGTGAATTATAATGATGGACTTTTCCATTTTTTTACGATAAAATATCTTAATTCAACGGAGCGAAATCTTCTTAATTGAACTTGGTGTTATTCCATTGCTTTTGACTAGGGTCAATCTGAAAATACAGAGTTATGTCCTCACCACGTCACGAAACTGCTAGATTGACTTATTATGTCACTCGATACTAAGAAAGAGATACCCTATAAACGCATAAAAATAGTAATTGAGGCAGGATATGTGAGCGTGTATTAGGACTTATTAATCAATATTGATACATTTGATAAAGAAATAAAAAAATATTTTTTGTGAGCTGTATAAATTTACTGCATAATAATGGAGGCTATAATGTATTATGTACATGTCCACAAGAAACCTTTTTTATTTCCTTTATCTACATATATGTTGATTCTAATCACAACGTGATCAGTACATATATTGAAAGATGATCATTTACGTACATGTTATATTTGAAATGTACATCATGCGGATTAAAAATCGTTTCTTGTGGATATGTGGAATGTGGAATTCTTCCATTATAAAGCATTAATGCCAGGGTGTCCCAAAAATGACTGATGGATTTTGAAAATCAATAAAAAAAAAAACGGAATGCGATAGATATCTATCGTTTGCAGCCTTATGCTTAGGAAATCAGGGAATTTTATCCCACCAACTTTCAAATTTAGTTAACATTTTCACCCACAGGTGGCGCTGAAAACTATGAAAAAATAAAAACCGGTATGAAAATGTTGCAAGGACTGTTGCAAAAAACTAAACAATGACATTTTCAGCACACGCTATCAGCTTGACGACGAGCTGAAATACTTCGTTTTAACCACGGTGTAAGAATAAAAGGTGTAGTAACTCGACGGAAAATGGTGGTCACATTCTGTCACGTTTCAAGGAAAATTCGCCAGATGTCGCCACGGGTTTTGAAGGCCAGCAACACATAAGTGATGTTGTTATCACTAGACAGAGAATTTACATTTAAAGTAATAAAAAATATATTTTTTTAATATTTCACAGATAAAATAAACATTTTAAAGAAAAAATATTTAACTATTTTCTTAAATAATATATCTTTTGCAGAAATATTTAGATATTTAACTTACTTTTTATCACTCATTAGGGGACATCACTCTTGACTTATCTTGGGGAAGCATTTTCTTTTATTGTGAAAATTTTATTGATGTACGTAAAATCATTGACAGCTTACATGAGGATGAATTTGCATTCTTGTTTATCTATCCATAATACTTTTTTTTGCATACAAAAAATGAAACACACACATTAATTATAGTATCAATATTTTATTGTTTAAAGAAAATCAATTATAAATAAAAAGAAATAAAAAATAAATAAATAAACTGTATGATTTCAAGAAGGACAAAGTTTTGACAACTTTTTTTTGTCCCTTGAATTTTTTTTCAATTCAGCATTTTTTTGTTTATAGTACTGTCTTAACCTTAACAAAATAAAATAATGAATTAATTTCGCAACTACTTCTTCTTTATGAGTGATGCATGGAAAAGACATGGGGAAAACACCCGTTTCAAGAAGTTTTGTTAGTGTTTGTTCATAAACATCAAAACGATCAATATTTTCTGATAAAATTTCTTCAACTCTTCGAAACAATCTGTAAACTTCAAAGTTAGGATATACCAATTTTCCACGTGTTTTGACATTAACAAGTTCAGATTCTTTACAAGTGCTTGATTTTACAGAAAAAAAACTGGCGACAATTAATACAGTCACTACAAAATCTGTTCACATTCTTACAAACATACCCAGTGACATAATACAGAATACAGTCTTTGACTGTTGCACGGCAGTAATCATGTTCAATGATTTCATCACACTCCCACTGGTTTGCTTCTATAAGACCATCCAAACGTAATTTCAAACTGGCATAATTGACATTTTCTTTGTCATTTTGAAAAATGTTCTTAAAATCTGTAAGTGTAATCGATGGAGTTTCATTTTGCAAAAGAACTTCACAGTTTCCAAATTTTGGCGGTTTTAGCAAACTGTAAACACTCAGCATTTTGTATAACTGCAGGAATGTTGGAAACGAAGGATGATCATTTTGCCCAGCACTTTGTCTGATTATTCCAGATGTGATTATGGTGACCAGACCACGGTGTAAGATGGTGAAGTTCCATCAAGAGCTTCTTGCAAACGTCCCACTTTAATTTTTAAAATTTTGAAACTCGCTTTCAGATACCGATTAGCCCTCCGTTGCTTCGTTAAAGCTCGTTTTAAAACTGGTATGCGTTTATGTATTGATAAAGAGCTTGAGGGTACACGAATCTTGCATTCCTGTGATTTTTGCTGTCGAGTAGAATGCACTGACAGAGTTGTAAAGTTTCTTACATGCAGAGCACATGGTATCCGGGGGAATAATAGCTTCACAATTAGAGTGCATCCATACGCCTGTGACAGGGTTTACAGATGCAAACTCAGGAGATGCGTTTGGAAAATATTTTCCAAGAGGTCCACCTCTGCAAACGTTTTTGGCATCAAAATCCATTAGCATCTTTTTAAGTTTAACTAAAATATCATCAGTGCTATCATTTTCATTCAGCTGCTCTGAAAAAATGCAGGAATTGAATACACAGAAAGTCACACTCGAGTCATTCTTTACACAAATTTGCTTACGTATAGCCCCCATCTTGTCAAATGAAATGACAAATTCAGAAAAAATGATGATCCCCAAATCTTCCTCTTCTACACAAACAACAGTCCAATTTGGTGGCATTGGAATAGTATGTAAATGAGATTTAAGATATTGAAATACGTCTTGAGTACGAACACATTCTATCATTTCTATATTATTCATCTCTGCATACTGTTGATCACAGTGATCTGAAATTATGTTTTCTTCTACTGAAATATTTGTTTTTTGCAATTTAAGGTTAGGAGAACACTCACTTTCATCTCTGGATTTTCTTTTTCTAGGTGTTTTAATTCTTTTTGATAGATACGCTGGGCATAATGGAAATAATGAGGGCACGGTATCGTCAGTTAATGTCGGTCGTTTTCTATCAGCTACAGCTATAGCTTTACGTTCATGATGATATATTTTTTGCCTTATCACAAAATGCGATTCGAAATGTAACTCGCATAAGCGGTCATTCTCAGTAAGAACACGATCTTTACGAGGTATGGCTCGTTGCCACTTTTTGAAAAGATCGGGATCTTTCGGAGGTCGAAATAAAGAAATTTTCTCCTTACATGATGAGTATCCTGACTTGCAGTTCGTCACGAAGCATTTATATCCCATATTATCCAACTAGAAAATGCTAATTATCCGTGTTTATGAAAAAACAATTCAGTTTACGAGCAACTTGAACAATTTACCCGTTGCATTCCATGCTTTCTTATGGCTGCAAACGGCCTACAATATGCGTGGCGCCAGCTGTCGGACACACGAGGAAACGTGACAAAATACGACCAATCGTGGACAATAGGGATTAACTCGAGTTACTACACCTTTTATTCTTACACCGTGGTTTTAACTTACCTTCTACAGATCGCCTGCAGCGCCATCTCTTGGTAGAAATGTTAACTAAATTTGAAATTTGGTGGGATAAAATTCCCTGATTTCCTAAGCATAAGGCTGCAAACGATACATATCTATCGCTTTCCGTTTTTTTTTATTGATTTTCAAAATACATCTGTCATTTTTGGGACACCCTGTATATAAAGAAGGATGTTTGTTTGTATGTTTCTTATACAAATCTACAGTTTTATTCCGTTCTTGATGAAATTTTGCATACTTGACATTCAAAGCATGAGAAAGGTCACTGTCTACCTCAGATTTCGAAAAAATAATAACTATTGATAATAAATCAATATTCATGATGATGGCAGTGCATATTAATAAGTTGATCGCATGACCAACAATGCAAGGCAAAGTTTGTGCAAAATAAATAAGGTTCAATTTGTAACAATGCATAGAATTCAGGCTTTTCTTAGAATTGAGAGTTCTTAGTACTTAACAATTTCGTGAAAATCTTTAAAAATGATCAGTAACTGGAGAAAATGGAGATTTAGCAGACTATTGAGAAAGAGTGGAAAGACGACGAGGAAGCACTCCTTTAGCTCCGTGTTGTATTGAGCAAATGGTAAGCATGTCAATAGAAGAATCGGCGACCGCTATACTACACAAAGTGATGAATGGCCAAGTTTTGCTTCAAGACATCGAGAGCAGAGTGGGAATTGCAACATCAAGTGTACATCTAAAGTAAGATTACGTGACTAAGAAATTATTTAGGCTAGCAGTGGCATACTTGGAGAGGTCCATCCATTTTTATGCCACTGCAGGTAAAAGAGGCTATACAGACATTTCCAAAGGCTATACGGATATTGGAAATATCTGAACAACAGGAGTTTCGAATAGAGCAAGAGGATATATGAGCTTCTAGGTGAAGGGAAAAAATACGTTGGGTCCAAGTATCCAGTGATGTTCCCCGGTGGTGAAGATGGATATTGTTTTAATCTGAGGCAAGTCAAGAAGAGTTTAAGTAAAGTCCCGGTATATCACCTAGAATTCCTGTTTTCCGGATTTTTCGTAGAATGGATAGTCCCTTCGCTCTGTGCTGTATTGATTGAGTTATTATTTAATCAATTTGGATTTATAATTTAACTTTTTGATATTGTTCTGTTTACCTACAAGTGTAAAGTCGGGTCCTCTGCTAGTACCATTATAAAAATTGCGACAAGATGAATTTCAAAGAGGACAAATGTAGAGAGTGTTTCATAAAGTACACCGTTTTAAAAAATGCAATAAATCAGCCAAAATCAAAGCAAAATTCAAAATTTTTATTTAATATCATTCGATATATATTCCGATTTATTAATGAAAAACGATATCGTGCATCTGTCCACCTCCACTTTCTCTGCAGGCAGTCTTCCGATTGTTCAAATTAAAGATAACTCTTTCGCAGATGTTAATTTCCCTCTTATGTTCGACCGGGCCATTTTCTGGTTGCAACTGATCCAGACTCTTCAAATTTCTGTTGTTGCGGTTAGTGTCACATCCAAAAATCGCGCGAAGTTTACAGACAGTCTCTGCGTAACACTCCCCTTTTTCACGACAAGAATGCGTTGCTCGATACTCAACCGATCCATGGCTACTAAATGGAAAAAACGATAGTTAGTCTTCTAATCGGAGTGATCACGAAAATGATAGAAACAGTGCTAACAATCTTCAAACAAAAAATTCCGCGCAATTCAAAAACTGCATACTTTATGAAACATCCTTTTATTTGCCTACGTAGAAGACAATGTAGCTTATTTAAATTTTCAGAGTTTCAGTCTTCGTAATCTCACATTGCCTGCGGCTCAAGAAAGAGAACGGTCTTTGCATTCTCTTTTAAAATTAATTAACCAATATAATTATCAACCAATCCAGTTGGTTCAACATCGTGAGAAGTGGGATTGTGCCTGCGGCCTTCTGTTTGACTCTTCCATTCGGTAAATAAATGTTATTTGGAGCGTTTGACCCCTGACATTTTGGGTGAAGCTATTATACTTAATCTTTCCTTGATTATGTGTCGATTTCCTAAAGAATTCTTGAGAATAAAGAAAGAGCTATACCAAACTTTACACCTTTCTTGCATTAATAATCGTTTTAATTTAAAAGAGTTAATTTGAATGAAACATGCGATATAAACTTCCTTAATTAAATGTAAAAATTAATTGAAAATTAAAAATTAAAAAAAATAAAATTAATAATAAAATAATAATGATGATGAAATCTAAAATAAGTAATTTTTTACTGATGATGATGTTGAAATACAGATGATGCAGTATTTTACAAATAATGTAAACAGGGAGAAAGCTTTCCCCTATCTTCATTTTTTTTTAAATAATAATGAAACAATAATAAACACAATAAACTTAAAATCTTCTGTTCTAAAAATTGGATCAGCATGGAAAGTCATCAAAAAAAAAACTCGCATCAATTTAGACATCGAATTTTATTATTAATTTTATTTTTTTAATTTTTAATTTTCAATTAATTTCCATTAAATTAAGACAGTTGATATCGCATGTTTCATTCAAGTACTACTAATAATATTTCCAAATGAAAAGATATCAAAAGAGTTAACATTTACATCAGTAGGTCCCCAATTTCAAATTTTTAAAGTTAGCTTCCTTTGCTTTTTTTTTTATACATTTAAACATGTAATTGGCCTAAATAATTTTTGAGGGAAAATGCCGAGAAGATCGCACGTTCGGAATACAGGAAAATCTAAGTGGTCATTAATTATAATGAGAAGAGATACAGCATACAATTATTTCTTCATATCTATTTATGTTATCTACAAACAAATATAGTAAAAACTGTCTAAGGCGCCCACCTATGGTTCCATGTAAAAAGCGGTCCTCATTAAAGGTGGTCCTCGAGTACAGTGTAGGTGAAACTTTGATTCCTAGAAAAAGTGGTCCAAAAGGCAGATGGTTTCTAATACAGGTAATCTCTAAGACTGTTTTCACTGTATATATTAATCGCTGCGTTCTCTAGGATCCCTTCTTACCAATTGATAGAATGAGTTCACTAATAATGAAGGCAGCAAATTAATTTCAGGAAAATACCCGGTATTATACCTGATGGAAAAATCTCGCACAGAAAATTGCTTTTGAGTAATTTATTTTTTCAAAAAAGATTTTATTTTTCATCAGAAACAACTTTCTCTTTAGATTTACGGAGTCGAAAAACTGGGACATGGTCATTTTATTTTTTTCTGAATTCCGAACATCTTCGTGGTAGATAGCTAAAGAAAATACGTATAAAGCAATTTCTTGGGACCGAGATTTCACTGCAGGTTAACCCGAATAACTCGAACTCCGATATGTCGAACTCCTGGTTAAGTCGAACTAAACTCTTGGCCCCATACCCTGAAGATTTAATTAGTGGAAATTTCACCTATTAAATCGAAGATAAATTTCATGTAAAACGCTTAAGTCGAAACGTATACTTCATTAAATTGGTCAATAGGCTATTTTTTTTTTTTTAGTACAGTCGAACCCGCATATAAGAAAACTCCGCTAATAATCGGCACTTTTCATTTACCCGAATAACTGTGTTGTTTTTCGTGAAGTCCGCTTGTAAAATTAAATTTCCTACTTGGGCTGTTATAAGCGGGTTCGACTGTACATGTATTTTATTTGCTATGTGTTTTAAATTCCTTCTTGCTAATAACGTTCTCATCTACTGAGAATTTGATAATTTGTTACAATATGAAGAGGCGATAAAACAGTGTTTCGCGGATTGCAGAAATGTTTCAATTAGGAAATCGTTCAGTGAATCTCAACTGATATCCATTAGTGTGGGTTCATAAACGTAAACGACATTTGAATCCCTAATTCCAAGAGGTTCCAAGTCCAAATTTTTTCATTGTGAGTTTTGATTTGCGAACAATTTATTTTCTATTTATGCTTCTGTGGAATTGGACCCTTCTTGATAGCTTAGATTTAGCAAAGTTGATGATTACCACGCCTATCGACAATAGTCGACATAAAGGATTAAGAGATAATGGTTAACATTAACCGCTAATAATTGTTTCTTTATCATTGTCAATGATATGGAAAACAGATAATAATAAAAATGTTATTTATTTCTCATTAATAAATTAATGTTTCCTTAAATTAATTTATTCCATCCAGATAAAATGAAAAAGAGCTATTTAAGGAACGTCAATACAGGATGTCCGAAAAGTCCCGCACTATAGACAAAATCACAGTATTCGTGCAATGTGCACTTCCAGATAGAACTGTAGGCAGAATTTCAGTTTGTTTAACACCCTGGGCTCATAATGATTGTCTGTGGCATGGCATTCGTCCTCATTCCTGGCGCATAGATGGGCTACATCCCGAATCTTCACACTTTACACCCGTGAATTCGGATACCCATTGGATTCAGGTCTGGCGTCCGTGGAGCCCATTCAACAGATCCTCTGCGATCAATCCAGTGTTCGAAGTAGAACTATTAGAAACGGAACTATTAGAATTTCGCCTCAGGTGCGAGGTTTTTTGGACACCCTGTACACAACGATACACTTTCACAGTCATAAGCAACTGTCTGTTCATGAACGCAATCTTTAATCTATATATATAAAGAAGGATGCTTGTGGGTTTGTGGGTTTGTTTGTGTGTATTGAATACAAATCTACAGTTTTATTCCGATCTTGATGAAATTTTGCATACTTGACCTTCAAAGCATGAGGAAGGTCACTGTTTACCTCAGATTTCGAAAAAATAATAATTTTTGATAAAAAAAAAATCGATATTCATGGTTATGGCAAGGCATATTAATGAGAAATATCTCATGACCAGTAATGCAAGGCAAAGTTTGTGCAACAATAGGTATCAACAATGGTATCAACACGCAATGCACCAACACAAGGCAGGGATCAACAATAAATATCTCATGACCAACAATGAAAGGCAAAGTTTGTGCATAATATATAAATTTCAATTTGTAACAATGCATAGAATTCCTGTTATTCAGTGTCACGGAATTCTAATGTCATCAAGAATTCCGATGACACTTTCGTTCGGTTCCATACCCGTTACTTCTATGGTAGAGATCGGGGAGGGAACCGACGAAATGCGCGTCACCAACGTTGTCGGATGCAGGAGTCCAATGGGAAGACAGAGAGAGGTTTTCAAGCCGATGACGAGAGGGACCGAGATCGAGGCCTTTTTCAAAGTGAAACGACGGAGAAAAGTCGTAGGAAGGAAAATGGAAACTCGTGGCATGGAAATCGAATTAGCGGCGAGTTATTGACCATCTCAAGAACGACGACACCATGGCGATAGCAAACGCCGTGGAGTTGACACCGAGTAACGAACCCGGTAAACGTGTGAGCGAGAGCAACAGAGAGCGCGTCGCACTAACGAGGGTTCCCGAGCGTCGACGTGGCAGCGAGGACGTTGGAAGAGATTCTCTTGGTTTCGTCGGACCTCAGGCCAGCCTTCCACGATGGACATTAAATGGTAAAAGACTATACCTGGTAAGCGGAAAACGGGCATAGTCGGAACGGGCATAGGACTGGCAAAGCTAGCGTTTACGGAACTTCGTTATCACAAGCTCCGCTATCGGACTCACGTGAAAGGATTGTGGCCGTTCAGTCTTAATGCATATTTGCTGAGCGACTTAGGCTTCACGCTCATAGAAAAGTTTTGACTGTAAAGTTAGGCTTTGGAACTTTAAGCTTTCGCAATTAAGCATGTGCTTCCCGAACTTCTATGTTGACGAATAGTATCAGGAGGACATGTTCATATTTTTCTCCCGTTTTACTGTTGATATCTAATTCGTCTCATTTCATGATTCCATTGTGCCCTTATGGATAAGCTCATTCCTATGCTCTCTATAAAGAAATCTACTCCTACCGACTTGTGACTGATTATACACGAGCTCTACAAGAATTCTACTCCTACCGACTTGTGACTGAATATATATATATCTATCGGAGTTATTTACGCCGAGTGCCTTCACCATTAACGATTTCCAATACTGTGAGTGAGCGTACGGGTCGTACGTCAACCCTTCATAAAAGTGTACAACGCTAATGAGCAGTTGTGTGAATAGTGCTTAAACAAGTGCCGTTATAATTGTGTTGCTTTTACGTTTAAGTGGCTTAGCGCCATTCATATATAATTTATTGCTGAGCTATTTGAAATCGTCGGTTACTTGTGCTCAAGTGAAATTCGTCCGAACTTTCATTTGTGCAAGTGTTATTCATTTGCGTGATGCAATTTACAAAGTGATATTCATAGTTCATACAGTAACCAGTGTGTTACCATTGAGTTTTGTACTTATAGTGTTATTGCCAAGTTAATTAAGTTTAATTAATTTTTAAGGCTCTTATTATTTTGGTTTTATTGATTTACTATTTAAATAAATATTGCAAATTTATACTCTCGCCTACTGTCATTGTGTATCTATTTTCCACTGCGCCTACTCGGCTATACATTCGTAAGTTTACACGTGACATTCAGGCTTTTCTTAGAAAAGAGAGTTCTTAATACTTAACAATTTTTTGAAAATCTTTAAAAATGATTAGTAACTGGAGATAATGGAAAGTTAGCAGACTATTGAGAAAGATTTAGCTCCGTGCTATATTGAGCAAATGGTAAACAGGTCAATAGAAGAATCGGCGATCGCTAGACTACAAAAAGAGATGAATGGCCAAGTTTTGATTCAAGACATCGAGAGAAGAAAGGGAATTGCAACAACATCAAGTGTACATCTAAAGTAAGATTACGTGAGTAAAAAATTATTTAGGCTAATAGTGGCATCCTTGGAGAGGTCCATCCATTGTGAGCCTTTAAAAAAATTTTTCTCAAATATTTATTAAGAATTTTTACTGTATTAATTTTAAGCGTTTTCATGTGTTTATTTTTAAGATATTTCAAAATTTATTCCAAAAAAAAAACCCGAGCCACACAGGGGTTATAACTTAGCTTATTTGGTAGCACAGCAGATCCAAACATTTCCTAAAAATATATTTTGACTATATTCTGTGGGAAAGTGTATATTTTGGAAACTGAAATGCTGATAATGCGATGACTGAACGTTCGTTTCCAAGAATTATTGATAACGAGCATGAAATGATGATGCAGTGACAGAACATTAATAAGGCAGCGTCTATTGATGAGGCAAAGGAGCCATGCGTGTCGCCTTTGAGCTCCGGTATATTACCTGGACTTACTGTTTTTCGTATTTTTCGTAGAATGGATAGTCCCTTTGCTCTGTGTTGTATTTATTGAGTTATTTAGCCAATTGGGAGTTATAATTTAATTTTTTGAGATCTATCTCTTTACCCACAAGTGTAATCGCAACGCCGGGTACCTCTGCTAGTTAGGATATAAAAATAATCATTGAATAATCGTGTAAACTTATTTCTTCCTTAGAATAGCAGATAGTGTTGGTTTGCTTTGGTTGGTTTGTTTGGTATTAACGTCCTTTTCAACTGCTATGGTCATTTCAGGACGGCGTTATAGGGGCCGCAAATTTTGCCTCGCAAGGGTTCTTCATCGTGCAGCCGGCAAACGACTACACGGAACCAACGGCTTTACTTCCCTTCCGAAAGAAGTGCGTGATCTCAGGATTTTCCCCCTGAAAAAATCCTCGTCGTCCTCGGCCGGGGTAGAACTCGCGTCCTCGGGCATCAGAGGCGATCACGCAACCACTGAGCCACCGAGGCCGATGCAGATAGTGTGCTTAGGGTTGTTGACCGAATTAAGCGAGACGCTTGCAAACAAAATCAGATTCTAGGGGAGAGAAGATAGCCAGGTGAACCCTAATAAAAGTAACTTTGCAGAAATTCCTCTCATCAGTGTGAAGAGCCTTTGAAATAATTTTATGCTCCCTCTCTTCATACAAAAATTGTGAAATAAGCTCCCCCTCTCCATGTAAATTTACACCTCTAAACAGATTGAAATCATTAATATTTCATCGCCAGACATCTTCTTTTATTTGAATTTCTGTCAAAGTCATCACTCTTCCGAATAACGTTTATCTCTAATCAAGAGCAGTCTATTTATTAGAAATGAATTTACTCGAGCACCATCATGCATTTGATGTTCAATTATCTCGAATTATTTACAGAAATAAATTATCAAATTAATTACGCGGCTCGTTAAACATGCCAACAGGCTAGTGTACAGGTTACATTTAATAAATAAATAATAAGCAAATTACATTTTCCCCAACTCATTGGCTCTTCGATAACTACAAATGTATTTCAAAAGCACTCGAATGGCTTTTATAGCTACGATTCGAAGGAATTCGATATCACTGTCTTCCCTTTTGAATTGATGGGATTAATGAATTTTCAATAATGACTCATTGAATGCTTTAGAGGAGATTTTCATCAGTGCAATTTACTTTTCTAAAATGCTCACTCGAAGCAGAGAATGAACGAGAGTATTGTTAGGCTTTGGTTGTAAATTTTTATTTCTCTCCCGTTTGGCTGTTTGCGTTTGAAAAAGACAGACAATTCTCGATTTATATCTGTAGTATCTGAAAGGAAACTGTTTTTTCATACGAGAAATTTTTTATTACATGAAAAGTTGTATTGGAGAAAAATCGATGCAAACTGGGGCAATCTCATTTTTCTAGTCTTTTTAAAGTAAAGTAAATGAATGAATAAACGATCACTTTTTAAAGATTCTATATGCTAATATATGCTTTCTTTGTTGTTTTTCCGCTATTGGATAATTTAAATCTTGAAAACGGAGCCCATTTACTTCCGTATTAGGTTTAAATATTCATCATTTTTAGATGAAAACGGCTTTTACAATAAATAAAGCAGGAAGAATGAGGGGAAGCAATCTTTGACTTTTTATCTCTTGGATGCTTTGCTCTAGTGGCTCTTGCTGTTAAGAATTAAGGCATGGGCTTCGAAATACGTATCCGGCGTTTCATATCTCGGATGTTTATTTTTTTGTAGTTAGAGGTTTTATCTTCCTATATAAGAAAGTTTGCACATTTTATATATTAGTCCAGAAAATAACATTTTCATTATTTTTATGGCGTGAAAAAACGGAGGCTGATGTCAAAGAACAAAACAGGTTTTACTTATATTAAAAATTTTGTTCCATACTCGAACTCGTGACCTTTATTAACTCTAAGTTCTTTCGTGCATAATGTTTGCTCACGTTGCTGTATCATACCATCATTCTACATTAAAAATATATTAATTCCACTCAATTGGGCATCTTATATTACTCCCACCCTAGTAATTATCATTATACATTCTCATAGCATATTCTGTGGCATTTACATGCGTAGGGCATCCTTTTACTATTTACTAAGTGTTATCCCCGGCGTTGCTCGGGCTCTTCTTTTTTTTATGAAATTTTGCAATATCTGAATGTGAATATACAGTAAAAATGAACACACGAAAAAGTTTCGAATTAATACAATAAAAATTCATAATGAAAAACCGACAAAAATTCTTTTAGAATGCTCCCAATGGCACAGCTAAGCTAAATAATTTCTTAGCCACGTAATCTTACTTTAGAAGTACACTCGCCGTGCTGTTGTGAACTTCGGCCATACAACTCTTTCTTGAGTGGCAGTGGATGTACATGATCGTTTGCGTCCGTGTGCTCTGCAATTCCAACAATCTGAGTAGATTTGGTAACAATTCACACTCCGATCTCGAGGTCTTGAAGCAAAGCTTGAGCATTCATCACTTTGTGTGGTCTAGCAGTCGCAGTTGACGTCCGCCTGGGAACTTCGATGACCATTTTGCTCATTTTTCAATAGTTTGCTAGCTCTCTTATCGCCAGTTACTGCTCATTTTTAAAATTTTTCAAGAAAAAGTTAAGTTCTAAGAACTATCAATTCCAAGAAAAACCCGAACAACAGGAATTCTATGTATTGTTACAAATATTGTTAAGAAAGGGGAAATTATGAAAAAGAAAAAAAGTGGACTATATGAAATAAAATGCAAAGAATATAATAGGAATTATATCAGAACTCTAGAACTAGATTCAAAGAAAATATCTATTATATTTATTTATTTTATTTTTTGTTTTATAATTCGCAGAGGTGGGATAGAATGCCTATGGGACGTTATATTTATATTGCACAAATTTTGCTTTGCATTATTGATCATGAGATATATTATTATTGTTCGTGCATATTGTTGGTGAGATACCTCCTATTAGTCTGCGCTGTCATCATTTTGAATATCGATTATTATCGATAATTATTAGTTTTTCAAATTCACAAGTAGACACTCCACTAGCTATGAAAATCAAGTGTGCAAAATTTGGTTGAGATCGGTTCAGTAGTTTTTTTAGGTTATCGCCAGTAAACATAAAGCCCTCGTCCTCTTTATACAGGGTGCCTCAAAATTCCTGGTACAAACATTTAGGGGAGGTAGTATGGGTAATTCTAAGCAAAAATGTTCTTATGAACATGGGTCCCAATTTGAACGATAACTGAGATATGAACAGAAATAAATATGCCGCCACCAATATGTTAATAATTCAGGTTCCGTAACTCCTAGAATAATGATATTTGGGAGAATAATAGGGTACATAAAACCGTGTATTCCGTTAAAATTTGAACGAATTCCAACA
>JAHWFO010081140.1:1005384-1035560 GCA_023313115.1 Rhysida immarginata | reverse complement strand
AAGTTTTTCAACAACCGGTGGACACCTGTGGAAAAATAGATACCGCTCATCCCTCGTGGTCATTGCTTCCTCGCTAGTGTTGTCTCGTCAAAGATTTGTTTGGTGTGTCGTCTCTGGTGTCAATCGCTCATATTTACTTTGTATTATTACATTTTCTTATAAAGACGTGTAATAAAAGGAATTTTTTAATTGGAACCTTTTAGGTTATTTATTAAAGGAGATCCTAACATATAATTGTAATCCGGATTTTTATACTTTTGCAGTAAGTACTGGGGCGACTTTCAAACGGATTTGTCTTTTACTGCTTTTTACCTTTTTATTTACTTTAGGGAATTTTAATTAAATCTTTAACGATCAATCTGCCTTCACTTTTAAGTGTAGTAATAAGAGTCATTTTATACAACGATTACTATTTTATGAATGTTTCTTACAATTAATTTTATCGGGAGGAAAGGGGTTTGTTTATCCTGTTACCTGGTGATTGGCTGCACGTGTCGAAATCTGGTAACATTTCTGCACGTGACACAGGTTACATGTTTTGGGGAAAGTTTTGATATTAGAAAGGAATTGCGGTATTGGTATATGACTGATATTTGCATCACCTTGTACATGCGCAGAATGCTGGATAGTGTTATTTACAGAGTATGAATATGAACACGAATATATACAGGGTGTTTTTGAAATGAGTACAGATTTTTTGGGAGATGATAGAAGAGGTCCTTAGAAGTATTTTTTGTCATATGATCATGGGGTCCCCGCAGCTCCGTTTACTTACAATACTGCATTGAACAATCAAATGACACCGGGAAGCAGTGTGCGTTGAGAGGCCCAGATTATTTTATTTTTAACAATTAACACAAGCAATCTACTGTAATAACTTTTAAAGTAATTGTTTGCAAAGAAATTTCAAGGTGCACGTGCTTGTTTGTTGAAAAGTATTAGGACAAACTTCGTGGCGGACCAGATGCTAGGCCACCGAGATCGCCATACTCTCACACCAACGGATTTTTTTATGGGGAAGCATAAAATCAATGGTGTACTCCGAACCCGTAGATACCAAAGAAGAATTCGCGGCTCGTGTTGTCGCGGCAGCAGATGACAGCGACCGTGCAAATCAACTGTTTCCACGCGTACATCAATCCATCATAAGGCGTTGCGAATTGTGCTATGAAGCAAATGGCGGTCATTTCAAGCAATCTACTGTATGACTTTTAAATTAATTGCTTGAGTTAACTGTTAAAAATAAAATAATTTTATTTAGGCCTACCAACGCACACTGCGTCCCGGTGTCATTTGATTGTTCAATGCAGTATTGTAAGTAAACGGAGCTGCGGGGACCCCATGTTCATATGACAAAAAATACTTCTAAGGACCTCTTCTATCATCTCCCAAAAAATCTGTACTCAATTCAAAAATACCCTGTATAGATAGATGTCATATTTTAGCATTGAAAGTTCCAATGAACCATAATGGTTCCACTAAACTAGGTTACTTTGAACCAGTTTCGACTATCTTTAATTCTACGTTATATTTATTTATAAACGTCATTCCAAGTTGTTTGATATATTACATGCCATATCTTAAAATTGAAAATTTTTAAGGGTGTCATAAGGGTACCATTAGAGCACGTGCCATTGTATTAATTACAACCATTTTCAAAATGGTTTATTCGCGGAACTATATTTATCAATTGGCGAAAATAGTAATTAATAACCGCTTCTATCTCGTCATTGCGATTATTTGATGTATTACTTAATATAACTTCCCATAGAAAGTTGCTAGGTGGGGTCGTGAAGGTACCATTTATGCACGTGCTATTGAACAGATTTAGATAATATCTGTGATTGGTTCGTGCCATGAACCATATTCATCGACTGAAGAAAACAGATTTTAAAAATCTTTCATAGCCTTGGAGGAGTTAGAATTACGGACAGACAGACAGACACGTTTCTCCACACTGATAGCATAAAGCACCTTTCGGTACTTAATAACTATTGGTGTAAGAATTTGTATAAATAAGAATTTTTATAGGGTGATTCAGAAAGATAGGTCAAGAATGAAATACCATGTACAGTTGGTAGCGGGGAACAAAATTTTTCCTATAAACATAGGTCCGGAAATGCATCCTTACAGAGATAATGCAACTTGTACGAGGTAGGAATGACATTACAGTAGGTGTTCAAAATGAGCCTCGATGTAGGTGTTTAGTCTGCAGACGAGATTCTCGCGAACTCTGGTGAAGATGTGGGTGATCACGGTCTAGAAAATGTTGTTGGTAAATCCTTTCCGCTTCAGTAGTATTACCCTGTGCCTCACCGTAGACGAGATGCATGGCCGCCAGCTCCGCATTAATCAAGCGATCCATTGTACGACAATGGAGTTACATGTTTCGTTTCCTCTCTTTTAAAGGAGAGAACACGAACAATTACATGTTTAGATCCTAATTTACATGGACCCTATCATTGCCGTCCGGGTAACGCACAAGTTGCATTATTTCTGTAAGGATGCATTTCCGTACCCATGTTTATAGGAAAAATATTGTTCCCCGCTACAAACTGTACATGGTATTTCATTCTTGACCTACCTTTCCGAATCACCCTGTTTATGTAAACTCGTATGTAGCTTGTGTAGATCAAATGGAGTCCGCTGCAGCCGACCTAGAGAGATTTGAGAAACGATTGAACTCCATCCTTCTTTGTTAACTGATTATACTTGATTATCCTTTTTTAAATTGTATAATTAATATTGATGATTCAACTAAAAATAAATATTAAAAGTTATCAGGTTAATATTTCCTTGGTGTTTGTCTTTGTAGATGTTGATTACAGTATAATATTAAATAAATGATTGATGAAACAGGGTTTGAAAATGCTCATTTAATTATCATTTTCATTTATTTAATATTATAATTGACATCTACAAAGATAAACACCAAGAGAGTGTATTCTAGGATTTAATTATTAACACATACAAAACAGTTTGTTATAATTTGGAATAAGAAGACGATAATTAAAATTCTTTTAAAAATGTTATTTTTCTTTAATGTTTATTAAAATTTTCGCGGTCTGCCGCGGCACTTTGGTCGAAAATCGCTGCTTTATTTAAGAAGGACGGGGCCTTTAAGATAGCTTCTCGAATGAATCAAATGTACTATCACCACTCTCGTTCCAATATTATTTTCAGATTTTTTTTTTTTAAATGATGATAGAAAAGTAACCCAAAAACCTTATAACCTGTAGAGACTGAGATTTATACTGCCGATATAAATGTTGAAATAGGCTTTTAAGAAATTGGCTACCATCCCAATGCTAATGCCTAAAGGATTTTGGATGCATTACAACCTTCAACCCAACTCGTTAAATATTTATAGGAAAAGAGGGAGATGAAACTTTTTCTTAAATATTAAGACGCAATTATGTCTCAGAAATGAGACACTACTGATGTTTATATTTTATTTTTTTTATATTTTATATTTTATTTGTACATTTATTTTTTTTAAATTTGTTGATGTGTTTGTTTCGAAACTATAAATGATAAGTAAAAATTATCGGGAGTTTGAGTTGTTTAATTCTTTTGTTATTCTGTTTATTTATTTTTTTTTCATGCAGTTTAAATTCTAGCAGAACAAAAATATTGGATCTTTAGTAGAAAAGTCGTTAAAAATATTTTGACAGCAAAACTATGTTAATTAGATCTTAGTGTAAACAGATTCGAATTAATGTAAATGAAGAAAATATTTTGCCACTGAAAGAGGTATTAAGCTCAATATTATTTTGAAAAAAACGTCAAATGCGTCAACTTTATTTATAAGGGGGACATGTTAATTGGATATTTCCATTTATATAACTTCAATCCAAAAGAGGTATTTAATTTTATTTTATCCTAAAATTTTAAATGCAATAGTATGTTTAACGACTTACTATCAAATTCCGATGAATTCACTGTACTCTAGTTGACTTTTAATATTTGAATTCCGGTCATTACTTCCCGAGTGAATGTGCTCCAAAGTAACAGTAATTTACTAAACTAGAAGTTTGCCTGTCAGCATAAATATTGGAAATGACCACCGCAGCTTCCACACAATAATGTAAATTTCTGCTGAAAACTTTGTTTCACATTCTGGAGCATTTGTGGAGTGGTTTAGCAGCGATATATTCTGAATTAATTTTCTTTGGGGCGCATTTACTTGTGAAGAAATGACCGGCATTCAAAAGTTAAAACATTATTGTAAAGAGAATTGACCGCAATTTTTCTAATGGTATGTCGTTAGATTAACTTTTCTTGGCCATTCACAAGTGTTAAGGTAAAGTTAATCCCTTTTTTGAAATTGAAGTCAGATGAAAGGAAATACTCAATTAACATGTCCCCCATTCAAATAAACTGATGTGTCTGAGCGTTTTTTGAACAAGGGAGTTTAAATGCCACTTTATTGGCGGTAGAGCACCTACATACAACCATGTTATTTATTTTATAAGAAAACCGGGATATTGCGCCCTCTACCGGGCTGCTTTCATTGCATTCATTTTAATTTTAAATGACAATTTCTTTAACTCGTGTTTCACATAATTGAAGCATTTTTCACTAGCAATATTTTTTACAGATATTTTTGATTAACTGGTAAAAGATTTGACGAATGGAATGCTCCATTTTCATTGGAGTCGATATTGACAATGCACTCAAAAGCTATATATGAATACATGAAACAAAAGCTTTATATAATAAAAAGATTCTACAGTTCACGACAAATTCAGATGTTAAGAAACAGCGAAACTTTTCAACATAGAATCAGTAGCGTATTTCCCTTACGGAAACCGACTGGATTCGCAGCCACAACCAAGTTTACAACTGAAGACATCAAAAGTTAGCCTAATAAAAGTTCATGATAAGACTCTACCGTATTGCAATTACTGTATTCACAAAATTCAGTGCTGGAAAAGAAAATCCGGACATATCCAATTAAGTTTCCAATTTCTATCGTTAGATGTCATTGTTAATTTAATTTTGCAAAATGCCTAACCAGTGCAATGATGTCAAGAACAATAAAGACTGGATCGAGTCTTCTATGAGCGCGATAACACAGGCACATGTCTAAAGAATTGCCTGGAAAAGTCCACACTTGTCATCGTGCACCTATGTCTGGTAGCCATTCAGTAAATTATAAGAAAATAATTTTGAACATTAAAATAAGCTGAAAATAATTTTTAGCTCTCAATAGGGACTTTCTTTGGCAGTAGAATTTCAACAGAAAGTTATTAAAATAAATATCTTAAAAGTATATTTAATCGAGGCCAACGAGAGACAGGCCAGGGCACTCAAAAGTCACATGATCATCGGGGTCCGGGCAACAATCCATCCTTCATTGTTTCCAGCAAACGAAAAATTACTGATTGTTAAAATCCAAGATGGAGGCAATGAAGGATGAATTGTTGGCCGGACCCCGATAATCATGTGACTTTTGAGTTCCCTGGCCTGTCTCTCGTTGGCCTCGTATTTAATGCAGTGATGTCAGCAACAATAAAGACTTCATTATTCTTTATTGTGGTTCTTTTTTAATAAATGGATGTGAGTAAGAAGGCTGTGACCAATCCTAAGCCGAGTAAGTACGACATCTTCTCGCCTGCTTGTCAGACAGGATAATGACCACGGTGTGATGGTACGCTTTATTTCAAATAGTTTATTGTTGACATCATTAGTTTGAACGTGCATCCACAGTATTCATCGAGAACTATGTCTGGTGCTTATTATTTTCGTAGACACGTTTGAATATCGAAGCGCTCATAGATGGATCGATCCAGTCTTTATTATTGTTGACATCATTGAACCAGTGTCCATTGAAACTGGAAATTTAACTGGACACGCCCAATTTTCTTCGTTGGACAGAAATAAAGAAGTAACGTATCTAATAAACATCGCCGTTTCTAATAAGATGCATTATCTTCAAACGAGCATTTTATACCAAATCACAACATGCACGGATCTTGTGAAAAAGGAAATGGAAGCCGAAAAATATCTCTATTTAAGATTTGCAGTCCCAAGTGTTACCTTAATGACATGCATTATCTCTCTATGAAAGCTTAAATAAGTTATTTCTATGCAGAAGGCTGCAATTTTGAACACATGCATTTAGTAACGAATTTCTAAATGAAAATTAAATGAGACGAGGCTAGCTCATATCTCACGAATATTAACATAAGTTGAGAAAAAAAAAGTCCAAGGTAATAACAGTAATCTAATCATTGAATATGTCTGTTTCCGTTTCGTTCTCGGTAATTATTCATTGCCCTTAAGGGGGGGGGGAATAGAAAAGTTCTTAACAGTTTAACAGAGAAATTCAATTTTCACTTTTTCCCCCTTTCAAGGCGAATATAATTGGATTGAAGAGAAACAGTCAGGGTAGTTTAATTAAAAGGGGAAAAAGATGCTCATCGACTTCATAATAAATGTTCGTTTCAGGGAGGAGAACGCACATAAAAATTTGTCAGCAGTTGGTAAATGAAACGCGTCATCGGCTGGAGATTTTTCTTTCTCCCGAGGAAGATAACCAAAATTTCAATTTCCGCTGACGTGGAATCGCTCTTCCCTTTCTAATCCTTTCTTTGATAAAAAAGAAGCAGCAAAAAAAGCACAGCATTTCCGTCATCAAGAGTAAATTGAAAGAGAAGACAGAGTTGAAAATCACTACATAAAAAAAAAAGGTCCCATCCGATTATTGCTTGTTTCCTTCACATTTTTTCCCCTCATATCAACAATCAAAACAATAGGAGGCGGCTTTCTGGGGAGTAGAAAGGGATAAAATTGATTATCCCTCTTTCACTCCTAAATGGGACGTAATCGTTGTTAATGAATGTTATCAATGTGTTTTAACAACTTTGCCTCTTCACGTCTGACCATCAACCAACATAATTTTAATCAATCCCATAAATATGAAAGTTTCCAAATTATATTTATTGTACAGTCAACCGTTGATAACGAGACCCCTGAAGCGGCCAGTCTATTGATGAAAATGGGTGAGCAGACTAGGGACGGACGTAGGCCGTTCTTCGCTTATGTGAAGTGAGTCACTAAAAAACCATTTCTCTCTCTCTCCTTTCCCACCCATTTTCATCAATGGACTGGCCGCGTCAGGGGTCTCGTTGTCAACGGTTAACTGTACTAGACCTATAATGTGCCGCATTTTTTAGAAGCAGACACTTTATACAAAGAACATGAGGATTATCCAGAAAGTAAGTTCCAACTGGATATTACTAAAGTTTCCCTGTATTTTTAGCACATTTTCGTAGAAAAGTGCTTATATGATCGGTTTGTTCAGCTGTCCGTCCGTCCGTCTGTAGACACAATTCTCACAATTCATTGCGTTGCAATACAAAGAGTGCATGTATTGAATTGTGGAAGAAAAGAATTATCCCAACACCTCCTAAAAAGAAAGCCTGTGCACTGAAAATTCATACATTGTTACGTCATCATGAAAAGGCATTGTTAATCGTATTTCTACCAATAATAAGCCATAAATTATGACTTCTTATGATCATGTAACAATGTATAAATTTTCAGTGCATAGGCTTTCTTTCTAGGCGGTGTTGATTATCCTCGCATTCGGGAAAACGCGTGTTGAGAACATGGGTTCGGCTCTGCGCGTGCTCTAAACGTTAATGAGATGGTGCGAGTGCAGGATGCACGTGTTTGACGATTATTGAAAGGGCAGATCGGTCTCTAAATCAAAAGAATTTTTTTGTTCCTAGGGAGCTTAGTATTTATTACAGTAACTTGAAAACGAATTAACTTTATCATAGTCTATTTTCACCAATCCATTAATATGGGACAGAGCACGAACAAGTACGAACGTGAGATAGCCCCTTAAAAATTTCCTATAACCAGATATGGCATGTAATATATCAAACAAATTGTCACAACGAATATATGAGTAACTAGTGATAGCAAATATTGGTCTAATTGCACGTGTACGTGCAAGGATGTCTCATGAATGAATATAATGCGTAAATAATGTTAGTGTGAATTGTTTAGTACGTGTTTTAATGGTACCAAATGGCATCATTGGAACTTTCAATGCTAAGTTATGGCATATAATATATCAAACACCTCGTAACAACGTGTCATGAGTGAATATAACGAGAAAATAATGATAGTGAGAATTGGTTTTGTAGCACGTGCCCTAATGATACAATATAGTATTGTTAGAACTTTCAATGCTAAGATATGGCGTGTAATATATTAACCAACTCCTTAAGAGTTATTAGATCTATTGTTATCCATAGCTTATTTGTATCAAGAGCATAATGATGTTAGGCTTAATGGTATCTAAAACTCATTATTGTTATACATATTGTTAATTAAAAGTAGTTAATCGCTTGCATCAATAATAGATGATAACGTAGGAACACTTTAGTAATTTAATATGAAAAAATAATAGATGCTTACACATTATGCTTCAGCAATTGAGGCTCACTTCGTTTAACATTAGCCCGAGTACGCGGGTTCGATCCCGGCCGAGGACGACGAGGATTTTTCAGGGGGAAATCCTGAGATCACGCATTTCCTTCGGAAGGGAAGTAAAGCCGCTGGTCCCGTGTAGTCCTTCGTCGGCTGCACGTTAAAGAACCCTTGCGAGGCAAAATTTGCGGCCCCTATAACGCCGTCCTGAAATGACCACAGCAGTTGAAAAGGACGTTAATACCAAACAAACCAAACCAACCAATCGTTTAACATTATGTGGGAATTCTTGCAAATTAAAGAACTTTTATTTTTTTTTAATGTATGAGGAATAACTTCACTCTCCATGTACCTTTCAGTTCTTCAATTTTATTCGTTTAAATTCTCTCTATACATTAGCTTACTTAAATAGTAATTTACAATTTAGTTTTCATATTTATTAATCATATTTATTTATTTTCTCTAAAGTGTTTTAAATTGTTGGTTAATTCTATACAGGGTGTAAATGGACGACATTTCACAAATTTAAGGATATGTAGAGGATGAAACTCTGAGCAAAAAAGTCTAGTCGCGTTTTTCGATCTGTGGCTCCGTTAAAAAGTTATAGCGCTTTAAAGTTCGGTATCGGTAAGGAATATCGGTATCGGCCAGGGTGATTCTAAAAGGTCGTGCCAATATGAAAAGGCAGGTAGAGGGTGAAATTCTGAGCAAAAAAGTCTAGTCGCGTTTTTCGATCTCAGGCTCCGTTAAAAAGTTATAGCACAAAGTTAAAAATTGCTCAGCGTCTGTACCAAGATAGATTTCCGGAAGTGACGTCACGAAACTTTAAAGCGCTGTAACTTTTTAACGGAGCCACAGAACGAAAAACGCGACTAGACTTTTTTGCTCAGATTTTCATCCTCTACATGTCGTTAAATTTGTGAAACGTCTTCCATTTACACCCTGTATATCCATAACACGAAAATGTGCTCCCTTTATCCGCTTTGGCGGTAAAATCATTCTTGTTTAAAGATCCTTGCTAATATTCGAAGAACACACTACACTACGTTTCTACGTAGTTAACATCATTGCTGAGACACTTCTCCTAACATTTCACAGGTGTTGTATTCCTTGTCATAGAAAGGTTCCGTGTCTGACGCAAACCACATACCAAAGGGAACAGTGGAATCCGATCACGTAAAGGAACCGCTTTCCATTTCAGATACCTGACAGATGGAAATCACTTGTTGCAAGGTCTAGATGACTGAATTCATTTCAGGGGAAAACCTTTAGGACATTTTGAGTTGCAACAGCGAGGGTGGGTGTGGAGAGCATACGGTGGAGCATCATCACCAGCTCCGGCTCCAACAGCCCTTTTTTGAAACCATGGTGTGCACAAAAAAGGAAATAGAATTATTCATATACGTTACAACTATTAATTCATGAAATTAACTTGATATTGTCGTAAATCAACATAACGCCACGGTTAAGTATGCTTACGATGTCGTTTATTCTATATTGCATGTTGCATTTCTTGAGTCTTTTGCAATCACAAAACGAATTTGATTGTAAATATTTGCCATCAAGCTTTGAAAATGGCGCCAGTGTCATGGCACCAAATCACTACTCAGCACGCTTTCGTACAATCTAAAGTTATACAAGGTGTTTACTAAACATACGGCAAAAATTCAACGTGTGATTCTTTGGGTTATTTTAAGAATCTTTTGTCCTTTGATGATTTTTACGGAATGCCACTTTGTTTCGAAGATGTTTATATGTTACATGTAAGGCTTCTTAAACTACAAAAACTGCTGACAATGGCTATCACCAGGTTGCATGAATACAATGTTTTTTCTCATTGACTGCCGAACTCTTTCAAAAACACCAGGCTTCTTTCTTATTGTATTCCATCCATCAACTATCCGATTTCTCAAATCTTCTACAATTTCCACTGGAGTAGCTTAAACTAACAACTTCAGATGGCTCCATGGAAAAAAATGCAAGGGATTTAAGTCAACATCATCTAAAGATAAGGCCTGAGCGCATACATTATTACATTGTAACGGCCGGTTTTGGCGTTACAAAATCTCTCTTTCTCCTTTCTTTGCCTCCCTCTCTCTTTTGTCTCATACCTGTATCTTGACCGAGGATTCCGACCGAGAGTGAAGATAGACATTGCGAAATTGTTTATTGTAAATTGATTGTTGACGTAGATTATAGATGGTCCTTATGATGAGACGAGGTAAACAATGGTCGAAATCAACGATGTTTCGCCAACAATGAGATTTATTTGTACGAGCTACTGGTCGTTAAAAAAAAAGGAAATGATGATTATAAGAAAAACTGGGTAGTAGAACGACAGCAGCCATCGAGAAAACTTGATGATGAGGAAGGACATTGCTGAAAAAGAATCCTCATCCATAAGATGATTCGACATCACAAGTTGCCCATCTTTCTACCGATGAGGCAAAAGGTATCCAGAGTGAAAGCAACGATTGACGAACCCGATCAGAATTTGACGCCGTTATCATCGACGATTGGTAATTGACGTTCCCGTAAATGAGACGAATGTTTGACCCAACTTCGGTTATATGAGAAAAGGACATGAACCAGAAACCTTTCGGTATTGAGCATAGTATTTGGGCCATACTACCGATGATTGGCTTTTATCGATTATGTTGTTTTGTATATTTTAATTCTCAGGTTATTCGACTTTCCCTACGAGAGGAAGCGGCTTCTCGACGAGGCACTTCACGGATTCACTTCAACGAGGTCATGCACAGTGACGAAACCAGTGTTACCGAACGTAGAAACGCAGTTGGTGTCGTAAGCGTTGATTTTAAGTTTAGCGCAGTAAGATCCTTACTAATACCTTCAAAGTCGTGTGTTTTGCGGCTTTGAGGCTCCCTACCCTCTCCTCCGTTATTGTTAGTGTAGAAATTAGTTTTCCCTTCCCTCTTGCTGTCGTCTAAAACCGTCACTCCGAGCTTCTGAAAGAGCGTCTACCACAACCGAGGTTTGCGATCGCAATTCCGGCATTCCAGGGACACACCGATGACTCTTAATTGTTGTGAAGTACAAAAGAGATCGACGAGATAAACAGAAAAGAGCAAAAAAAAAATGTATCCATGACTGTGAGTAAACCAGATAATTTAAAATTAGTAGATTCAGAATACTTACCTGGCGATTTTGCGAGACGTTCACGGAAGAACATAAGGTAAAAAGAAAAGACTTTAAGTCGTGAAGAAACACTCTGAAGATGTCCGATAGTTAAAATAACTAATCCCGATAGTTCTGAGAATACTTACTTCGATGGATCTGAACAGACTTTTAAGCTTTGGACTGTTTCTAAAATCTTAAATTAATTGTATCGTTTAAAACTGTTTATTACAAATATTTTTTTTTATTTTTCTTTCTGAACGCCCGGCGGCGAAAGAATAATGACTCTGGTGTGAAGACACTTAATAGTATATCCTACTTTGAAGAAAGATTCCTCCATATGGTTGTAAATTTCAATAGCAAAAGAAATTGTACAATAAAGCCCCGGTTATTTTGTCAGACATAGTTGTCCCTGCGAAAATCTTGATTTATAACCAAACACGGTAAACATATCGTCTGAGTTAATCTTTTTCTTTCTTTTGTCCTCTGAAAGATTAAAGAGAAGATGAGTATCAGAGTTCATTAATACTTGAATAACATATGGATTGCTAACTGGAACTAGAAACCTCCTTGTTAATGTTTTGTTGTTTTTTTATTTTTCCTGTTTAGGAAGAGTGTTGAACGGGGAATGTTGCGTCGACCAAGAAAGACAACCTAACGCACTTTTGCCCGTTACAACATCATCATAAAAAGTCATCTTTAATCGCATTTCTACCAATAATACCAATAATAAGCCATGCCACCCGAAAAACAAAGCCTGCTTACTGTGTCATCAAAAGAGGGCTGACAATCCAATCTTCATTGCTTATAACAAACGAAAAAACACTAGATTTGTCACGGAATTTTAATGGTTCCGGCGACATAGTCGATCGTTTTCGCTCCAGAATATTTTACAATTCGGAGCGAAGACGAAATCGACGTCGTCATCGTCATCGACGGGAGCACGAGGCATCAACCAATGAGGGAGGAGCGAGGTTAGCGACTGCGGTCTCGAGGCGAGAGCAGAGACGGAGTGGAAGAAGGAGTTTGGCAGCGAACGACGGAGCAAGGAGAAGCGCCTGGCCACGAGCGACGGAGGGCATCGTGACTGCCTGATGTTCTTTTCGCCGGAGGAAAGAGCTCGTCCTCGAGTCACCGCAACGGAGACAGCTACGGAGGCGGCGAGTGCCTTATTGCGTAATACCCTGCCGTGCGGGGAAGCTCCATTGGCGGAGAATGCTTGCGTGGCAAAACGGGAGACTCCGCGGCAAGAAAAGTGCCTGACGACGCCGTTCGACGTCCTGCCCCGTGTGCCGAGTCTTACCGTCGCCGACCAGTGTTTCAGCTTGGTGAGTGTTACATTCTCTGTAGGCTGTGCGGCCGCATTGGTCAGAAAATCCTTCCCAGATTTAAGGCGACGTGAAATGCATTTTCACACTCAGGTGTGTGGTCTTTGGCTCGGAGGCATGAGAGCCTACTTTTCGAGCCATTTCGGCTTTGCCGTCATAAAATCCTGAGTGAAGTGCGTTCTACCATTTGTGATTTATCATATTGTGTATAAATTCCTGTAATCTTTTCTAGTTGTAAAACTTTATTCTTAATGGACTTCCCCGGACTTGGAACTTTACCGATAGAGACTTTTTAATAAAATTTATTTATCTAATTCATGTTCTCGCAAACTGGAACATTTTAATTCGCGAGTGCGCCGTTCTGTGATTTCGTATGCTCGTGTATTTGCTGCGAAATTTATGTAATTGAGTACTGTAAATTACTGTAACTGTTCAATTGATTTTTATTAGACGTAAGTTGTTTAAGCATTTGTCTGGCATATTGTTTACTATTTGCTTAAAACGAATAAGTTGGAGGTTGGTCGATTTTTAGGTGTTTTAAGGGCCGACCCAGTCAACTTGCTATTTCTATTTTGACCTACATCAGTGTCTGGTGATATGCATTTTAGTTAATTGGCTGATAAGCTAATTGTTTCCACTGCCTACCCGGGTGGCCAAAGCGGGTAGGTGTCGGGAGTTCGCTTCCGACCAGCGAAAGCTGTGGGCCAAGTTCATGTTGCCTCGTTAGAGGTGTTTAATGTTTTACGTTGGGTGTTGCATAATGCCACCTGTAAGATCTTTTTAGATCTTAATTCCGTGGAGGCAATAACATCTGCCTCTCCACTTCAAAAGTGGCAGTTTAAGCTATTTATCTTTTGTGAATTTAGTAATTACGGTTTTTGGTCGTTAGATATTAATTGTCGTATTCATTTGTTTAGCTTGTAAGCTTTGGTTAGGTTACTAGCTGAATTATAATTGTAAAGGCTTACGTTAGAGCCTGTGATGTAATTTACTTTTAGGTGAATTTGGTAATTACAGTTTTTGGTCGTTAGACAGTAATTATCGTATTCATTTGTTTAGCTTGTAAGCTTTGGTTAGGTTACCAGCTGAATTATAACTGTAAAGGCTTACGTTAGAGCCTTTGATGTAATTTACTTTTAGGTGAATTTGGTAATTACAGTTTTTGGTCGTTAGACATTAATTGTCGTATTCATTTGTTTAGCTTGTAAGCTTTGGTTAGGTTACTAGCTGAATTATAATGTAAGGGCTTACGTTTAAGCCTATGATGTAATTTACCGATAGGTCAAGTGTGCCTTGAAGATTTGGCTTATTTGTAAGATTTAATCTTTAGATTTAGGATTATCTCGCACTGAGGTGCAGGTAAAGTTAACCTATTCATGTTTATCTTGGACCATTATTTAATTGCATTTTTGTGATTAGTGTTCATAATTATTTTTGCAAAGAGGTGCCCATTTGACTCCTCTTTATCTTTAATACTTTTGCTTTATTTATAATAAACTTTATCTTTATTTACACTATTTTTGTGCGCTGTTACATGCTATTTTATTTCCACTGCGCTACTCCTAATTTAGCCATTAATACATGTGACAAGATTACAACAAATGTGTTATCTTTTGTTGTAAACAATGAAGATTGGATTGTCAGTCCTCGTTTGATGACGCATTTAGTAGGCCTTGTTTTTTAGGTGGCGTTGTAATAATGTAATGGAGCTACTTATTGGTTTTACAATGTCCGTCTATCCCTTTCATAATTTCTACATTATTTGAAGTAGACGGTTGAAATTAGGAATGTAGCTATGGGCATGTGCACCTTCACTATTTAGTTTGGTTTTGATTGGTGCACTGGGGTCGGAATTACGGGGGTGGGAATCAGCGGGGATAAAAAATCTAGGTGGTATTTCGATACATAAAGAAGCGAAATTCATTATCCAGATTCCTCCATGCAAGATCTACATTACTATGAAGTTTAGGCCCAATTGTTCCAGTATGGTCTGATTTGCGGGGGTGGCAGTCACATGGTTTTAGAATTATGGCAACATATGGCATGTGATATGTCATTTGAGCGGAAGTGATGAGAAAGGAAAGACAGAGCTCTTTTACATTTTTTGCATACTGCGTTCGAAAAAATCAACTTTTGATTAGAAAAAATTTGGAGTGGAGGAGGGGGGATAAAAAGTGCAGTTGTATCAATTATTGTCATCATTTTTATTCGTTATTAGAACAATGTAATTTTTAACTTTTTATTGTAACTTTTTTTTTAATTTGTAAGGCCGTCCCCAGTTTAATCTTTCACTTGGACAGAGTGTTCCAGTAAACTCATTATTATCGAAAAAAATGTATACACTCTTGAAACGTTATAACTCAGCAATGAAATTAGATAGAAATATATATTGTATTTTATTTTATTTTATATAGCAACAAGGTTTGTTGTATTTTTTTCCTTAAACTTCCTTAAGCCCACATGTTCAAAAAGTCCAACACCGACATTCAACAGAGCGACATACCGACTGGATTGTAGCTAATGGAATATCAAAATTCGATGGACACTGGATTTGGCGATACCAATTTCACGAGAACATTGTATCACTGACTTCTTTGAGGATCGTGCAAAAACCTCCATGACGGCATCAACACCCTCGTTATCAGTGGAACTTCTTTCTTCCGCTTCGACCTTTCAACACGTCTTTCACCGTTCCTTCAGCTTCAAACTTGTCTCGGAGTTGTTTTTTTTTATTGTTACCCTTGTTGGCAGTGGTGTACCAAATTCAACCCTCCAACGTCGTTGAACCTCAACAACATTCTCCACTTTCCACTTCAGTACCCACTTCTTCGAATGAAAGTCTCACCGCCATTTTGGTTTATAAACAAATGAACAACAATGGACGTGTTTCTATACCTCATTTCGTTGCTGAGCTATAACGTTTCAAAGAGTGTATACATCAATTTGGGACACTCTGTATTTTGTGTTTTACACTTCCTTTTGGAGTCTAATAAATTAATTTAATAATAATAATAATAATAATAATAATAATGTAACAACAATAGGGAAATAAACGCCTCCAGACAAACCGGAAGGTCAAACCCCCTGTTGTCCCCCAACAGACGCAAGCCCAAAACGGGGTTAATGAGAATACATATAACAGAAAGTAAAATACTTAAAAAAGACGGACGAGAAGGACAAGGGAATAAAATCAATAGTAATAAGATAATAACAATAATAAGATAATAATTGAGACAGCAGCAAGGAGCAACCCACCAGACAAATTGGGGGGTAAAGCCCATTGTTGCCCCCAACAATCCAAGCTTAAACGGGCTTAAGAAAAATACATTAAAAACAAAATAAAGAAAAATAAAAAATAAATAAATAAATAAATAAATAAACAAATAATAAGTATAAATAAATAAATAAATAAATAAATAAATACATAAAAATACCAAAATAAGAAACGAAAGAAAATAAAACTAACAAAAGATATCAACCGAGATGGCTGAAGAGAGTTCATTATAAATATCAACCAGTTTAGAAGCTGGGTCGATATTACCGATTTTAGTTCGCCACTTCCGAGTCTGAAAATAAATATTAGTGTTTCTACTATTTCTGGGGGCCCGAATTCCAATCAAGTGCAAGACATCCGGGGCCCAGACACGTCCAAATAGAACCCGTTTCAGAGTGTTCAATAAAGAATTGTAAATAAGATTAGAAAGATTAAAAACGGAATTGTCGCTACTAGCAGAGTCCAATGCGTTATATTTAAAATGTAAATATTTTAAAAAGCTAAAAATTTTCTTTTGTAAAAAAGAGAGATTTTGACTGGAGCCACCATGCCAAATCTACAATTCATATAAGATTTTGGGTAAGACCATTGTCTTTAAAAGATACAAAAGGGTTAAAGGACTCTTAAAGAATTCAGACAGCCTTTTCAGCATACCAATTTTCCTATATGTATCAGTAATACTGTTTTTCAAATGCAAAGTGAACGATAAATTATTCTGAAACGTAATGCCGAGATCCTTTATCGAGGATCTCCGCTCAAGCTGGCGATCGCTAACCGAATAGTGATAGATAAAATCCGACGTTTTCCGGGAATAATAATAATAATAAAATAGGTGACCGCAGGGTCCGTTATTGCCTATGCCCTACTCGGGGGATTAATTTCTAATTTCTTGTTGATAAATGTATAAATGTATTTCTGCTTCACAGCTAAAGCTCCTCCTTGGAATGTTTACAAGATTTTATTTTTTGAATATCGCATTTTTCCACTGTCCTTAAAAATATTGAAGACTTTCAATTGTAAAATATTGTACATTTCGATGGTATGGAATTGCAGAAGGGACTAAGCTCGAAAGAAAATTCATTAGAAAGGCGTACATTAATTTACCTATTTTAGGGAAACAAACCGAGACAAGTACTTAACTCCTACTCGCAGAAAGTACAATGAAATTGGCCCCCTTCTTTATTTTTTCCAATGGCATCTGTAATATCGCATTTTTCTCCTGTCTCTAAAAGATTCTGAATACCTTCAGTTGCAGAAATTTTAATATTTGTAATTTCGTATGGTTGGAATTGTAAACGAATTTATGAATCCAAGCTTGAAAAAGAAAATTCATTAGATGGGTTTAGAATATCGTTTACTTGTTTTAGAAAAAAAAATTGAGATGCGTGGGCTGTTCATTAATGTTTTCAGTGAATCGTTATGAAGACTATTACACACAAGACTAGCAAGCTCAGGTGAATAGTTCCGAGGTATAAGGGGATTGGGAAATTTTCTTTGCGTCGGTTAGACTGTTGCGTTGCATTCAATCAATATATGCCCCAAAACCTAACGGAAACATTGCAACACACGCAGATGCACATAAATTAAAAAAAATAAACAGAACCCATTGATCAGAAAGTAGGGCGACTTCTTTTCCAATTGAGTAAATAAATTATAATTGAGCAAAAAAAACTTCATAGAGTTAACATTATATAAATTCTTATCGTATATAATCTTTATCCTTCATTATCTTTATCTTATATAATTGTCCTCAAATATTTTATTTTTTCATTTTTTTTAAATTTTGTTCACAGAACTTGCTGACATCCACGAGTCAAAGGTGATATTGCGAAACGAAACTGCTTTGTATTTCCTGAATTGAATTTGCTAGTGTTGTTCTGACACGAACCGACTAAAACAAATACTACATCGAATTAAAGATGAAAAGACGAATAAATAATGCAGAAGGAGAGAATTCTTCGGCGGCATAGTATAAATAATGTAGAGGACAAACTTTGTCGACATAACAAAAAAAAAATCTTATTCAAAATACGTTAATAATTTATAGCGCTCTAAGAACCTTATTTGGAAATTTTTGATGAATCGCTGTCGTTTGAATTTTTGATAAATTTGACATCGTTTTGGGAACCTTATTATGTGAAATTTTGATAAATTTTACGACTTTTCATAAACTATGCTCCAATCTTCTTCGGTTTCATAACAAACCCTCACTTCATCCCTATGAAAATTCATCCCCGCCCCAGGAACAGTTTAAGACCCTTCGCTCAACCTTCACTTACAGAAGATCTCATCGAGTGAAAAAGGAGGAAGTCCTATTAAAGGGTGGGAAATGATTAAGTTCTTCGAAGGAGGTCAATCTACCGGAATTATGACGTTGAGTCAAAGCTTCGAGTCCGAGTGGAGGTCTCATTAAATTTTGAAAGCCCTTTTAACCCTGGTTTAAATCGAGTTTCTAACGATTGTTTACTTGAAAGAAATTTTTACATCGAGGTCTAAGCTAAGACCTTTTACTTTCTTTTGTTCGAATCTCTCGTCATCTCGGAAATTGGCGTCAAAATAATGACGATCACTTGACTTCACTGTGAACTGAGTTTTTCAATTTGTAAAGGAACTAAATTAGATTAAAAGTGCAGCGAGCATCTTTTTCTTTCACATGTTTAGTCTTTCTTAGTTTTGTAGTTGTCATTCGCGTTGTTCTTGCTTATTCCGATTTCCTGTTGGAGAGCTTTCTTTTAGTTTTCACCAAATGAGATTAATTTTAAAGCTATCAACGTTTTTTTCTTTTATTTATCTGAAAGAGTGTGTCCTTATGGGAAGAAAGAGAGAAAGTTATTTGCATCTAATATTGATTTATATTATTATAATATTGATTTATATGGACCTTTCAACATTCATGGTAGGAACTGATATTATTTTCATAATTTGGATTGGCCAACTAGTTCCAATGACGTCTGCAACTTGCCTTTGGACAAATTGGAAAATTCTGCACTACTATTCTCTTGGCGAATGCTGGGGAATACTTCATACCTTCCAGAGTGTATCATTACGACAATGAAGTTTGGTGGGGACAGTATCATAATGTGGGATTGCTTTTCATGGTGCTTTTTTTTGGAATTTATTAGCATATGAACAAAATCGCGAATGTTGTGCAATAGGGTAGATGTACCAGTAGTTGACAGTGTACCAGTAATTGACAATTCGTGATTTAAAGGCTTTTAATAAAGTAACAAGGCAAGAAAAGGGACTAGTGTTGCCACTTCGTATTAAACAATGTATTAGGCTTCCCAGAACAGCAAAAGCTAGGAACTTTGCTCCCTAATATGGCCGCAAACACATGTTGTTTGTTCAATGCCTTACGAAGTCGGAAAAACCTTATAATGAACAACTACGCGAGGGTTGATTACTTGAATTTATTTCATGATTGTTATGCAATATTGGTTACTAATTTTACGTGAACCTTTTTGTGTGATCAATGAACAATACTTCTAGTAGTAAGAGAATTTCAGATGACCAATGTGTGAACTGTTTTAATCCACCGTCAATTACTAGAACCCAGATATGTAGTGTCACTAGTAATTGACATAACCTTTCAATTATTGATAATTTCTGCGTTTAAAAAAAACGAACAAAATATACTAAGGTGGTAGTGAATGTAGGGTAATAATAAAGGAAACATGATGGTTTCAAGTGTAACTTCTTAATTTCCAGTATTTGACCTAGCTGTGTCATTTACAGGAACTTAACTGTCAATTTCTAGATCGCCCACTTTGACATAAATCTTCTAGGTCCTATTCGCTGAATCTTTATGTTGGTCCTGAATTTTGTCACAGAGACGATCAACAGATAGCCCAGGACAAGTTATCTCCCAAGAAGAAAACTAACATTCTGTTTACTATGATACGAAGTAGCATAGGAGAATTGGATGAATTTTGCCAAAATGTTATCTCGCAGCAAGGTGATATGAATTGGCCGCCAAGATCATCGTTATACTTCTTTCTCTGGGTTTATCTTAAGGATAAAGTGTATATCAATAAACCACAAACTATTGAGACCCTCAAAAATGAAATTCGACACAACATTGCTGAAATTTTCCAGCAATTACAGGGAGTGGACAGAATAATAGGAAAACCTTTCGATTTAGACGTTTTGTTGAATATCTAGAAAAATACTTGACGAATAATCCTGAATGTCCAGGGATATAAAGAGCATGTTACATCTCATATACTTCAGGGAAAGATTTGTCCCAAGGGCAAACAGGGAACCAGTAACAAATTGAACAAAAAAATAATGTTTGGGATCACCCTGTAAAAAATAATGTTTCAAATGCGTTGTAGCTATAGAATATGATTAGGAGGCTTCTTTTACTTATCTGTATTTATTTGTATGAGAATAGCACGTATATTCATGGAGATATAAAAGTTTCTTTAAAAAAATAGAATTTTTCAAAGTTTTTTGTTTATAATATGCAGGGTTTTCAACCCAATGCAATGTCATTTTCAGGAAACTTGACAAACTACATTAGAGACAACACCCTGCAAACAGAATATTAAATTATTAAAATATTTGATGAAATATGAACATTTTACTAAATAATCTTTAACTGCGCATGTGCAAGCGTTACCAAAATGTTTTTTGCATAATTTATTAGCCAAATACATGGAGCTACTTTCATAAAAAAGCCAAGCAAATATCGTGAAAATTCAGAAAGATATCGCCGATAGAATGAGTTGAATTTTAGTTGCTCTCAAAAATAAACAAAACGAAAAGGGGTTTTATTTTTGGACCGGATACCAGTATGAACTTCTTCTCCTGAAGTTGATATGAAGGCATATCGACCTCATATTGAGTTCATGTCAGCTTAAGGAGAAGAAGTTGTTACCGGTGTCCAGTCCAAAAATAAAAACTTGGAGAAAGCCCCTTATCGTGTTGTTTAATTTTGAGAACAACTGAAATTCAACTCATTCTATCGGCGATATCTTTCTGAATTTTCACGATATTTGCTTGGGCTTTTTAAGAAAGTAGCTACCCTTGCGTTCCGTATGGAAACATAAGCACATAGTGCAGAGGATCATAAGGTGGGTGATTTTCTAAAATCCGACGAATCCTACTATCTGTGCGCTGGCGCCAAATAATATCACGATGTGCACTGACTCCACTGCCAGGTAAAACCACAGCAACGTCCGAAGTTGTCGGTAAATTATAGGGTCGACGGTCATTAGGTCTAACGTTTGAGGTATTAAGCAATACAACAGCCAATTCCGAAAAATCAGGTTCATTACAAGCTACAATAATCAGCGGGAATAACGCAGGACAATTCGTTTTAATACCAACATTACCATTACAGGCGACAGATCATTTTTGTGGAGTTCGAACGTCGACAATTTCCTGTTCGCCGGGCTTATAATGATAATTAATAAATCCCAGCTTATGCAATGGCAATTAACAAGTCCTTAAACAATATTGGTACCCCGCTTTCGTTTTGCCTTGAAAATCTCGGCGAAGACGGGCATCTCAGCTAGTGTATTACTGATTCATTTCCGTTGTAACTATCCAGTGCTATTAAGGCTTTTTAAAGCAAAACGGGCATCAATTTTTCGTTATTGTTTTACTCGTTCGGGAAGAAAGAGTAATTCACAGCTTTGTTTAAACTTGGTTACACTTGGTTACACTTTCTTCGAGTTGGAAAAATCAATTTTATTCGTACAGCCTTCTTTGGCCATCATGCTCTCGAAATAGCATCTTTCTTGCCACAATCTGAGCTTTCCAGCTCAACATTTCGCTCCCTTGCGTGTTGAAAAGTCTTTGAGAAGCTGGCAGTCCCATATGTTCGCTAAATCGTCGTTCCCATCCGAGTGCACGTGCGATAGGAAACTTTTTTTGGAATTCCGATAGGATCACGTGTTTCTTCCAGTCGCAGATAAATCGAATGATCTGTCGAGTCTTTCCAAGAAATCAGAAAGCACGTCACGTGACGTTTTCGTTTGCATATAAGAGGAGGATCTGATAAGATGGATTCTTTTCGTTCTTTCTTTCTTTCCATTTCTGTCTAGATAAAGATATAGCCCAAGGCTACAAGGTGTTCGAAGGAGTTTAAACTGCTCTGCGGAATTGGATTGCGATGTACGAAAAAAGTGGCAAAGGAAATGAGTAGAATTTATCGATCAAAATCCTATATATTTGTATGCCATTTCATCGTTCTATCTAAAATATCGACACTCAGTTATATGGCAAATTTTTTCCGAACATTTTTTCTCGATATCTCATTAAAATGATATTGAATTTTATCTCCATTTTTCCCCTTTAAACCAAAATAAAATTTTCTGTTTTAACATGAAATTCCTGAGCTTTATAGAAAATTGACATGAACGGTGAAAAGGCTTCTTTTGCTCTTCAGTATAAATTACGTTTCAGAAAATCAATTTTTAACTTAAAACAAATAAATAATGAATTCACGAATAAAAACAAAAAATAACTGAGAGATTTTTTAAATGTTAAGGTCATGAATATCATTTCAATCTCTATTCATAAAAACTAGTTTAATTTTTTTAATTGCTAACCTCATCTCTTTTTTTCGAAAATTTTAAAATGGATCAGCTCTGTCCAATGTTGGGGTCTCTGTAATTTCTTATTCCTCTTTTTCCGAGTTGAAAAACCATTTGGTTCAAGCAATTATGTGTGCCAGTAAATGCTTCCCTTAGGTATTCAAGAGATCTCGAATACTCCTTATCTACAAATTGAGTTCTGTGGGATATTAAAAGCTACTGACCGACCTGTCAAGAACGCTCGATTGTGAATTAAACCCAGAAAATGGTATTCGAGAATATGACATCTTATTTATGGATAGTCCTTTCGGATAAGCAAATTGGTGAAAGACCGCGGAAATCGGTTTTTAGCTCTTCTTTAGTCCATATCCCTAATGGCGATAGATGCTTATAATAATAATAATAAAATCTTGTGAGCATTCCAAGGAGTAGCTTTAGCAGTGAAGCAGAAATACATTTATACATTTATTAAAAAGAAATTAATCCCCCCACCCCCCGAGTAGGGGAAGGCAAGTGGCAGATCCTGCGGTCATCTATTTTTACCTCTTTATCTGCACTTTTAACCTATCCCCAAGTTTTTTGATCAAGAAAATTGATTTTCTCGAACGTAATATGTATAGAATGTAAAAAACCTGGTAACTTCTTTCCTTTTTCATCATTTCCGAACGTATGATTTATTTATTTATTTATTTATTTATTTAATCATTGTGCATCCCTTTGGGATGAAAGAGAAATAGTTGCATTGATTAGACATTACATATTGTGAAATTATATGTTTAACATGAAGCTTATGATTATTACAATTTTGATTTTTGCACTCCATGATATTTAGTCTTAAAAGGCAGGGTAAATCATTCCAAATCTCTAAAATATTAAAAGGAAAAAATCTGTTCAATTTAGTGGCAATTATAAATGGAGGTACAAATTTATATTTTTGCAAAGTTCGAATCTGTAGATGATTTTTGGACCAGTCGGCAACAAAGTGGAACGGATGCTTTTCATCAGTTAAAGCTATATACATTTCCTTTAATTTGGCATTAATAATGATCGAACTGAAAATAGGAAGGCCAGCCTTATTGCATATACTAGTGATCGATGTAAGCTTCTTTAGAGAGAAAGCAGTTCGAATAATATCATTATACTTGACCTTAAGTTTAGTTAACAAAAACTTTGAAGCAGCAGACCATAATATTATGCCATATTCTAATCTAGGGATGACTAACGATTTAATTAGGATACAAATCTCTCTTTTTGTTAAAGTTTTCTTTAATTTTTTAATTAGATAGTTTGATTTGGAAATCTGCATTATGAGTGTCTCTATATGATCTTTGAACGATAGCGAAGTATCGAAAGTATATAACATGCCATATGTTGCCATAGTTCTAAGGACCAAGTGTCTGCCACTCCCGCAATTCCGACCCCCCCTGGAAGAATTGGGCCTAAACTTCATAGTACTGTAGATCTTGCCTAGAGGAATTTGGATACCGAATTTCACGCCTGTACGTACCTAAATAGCACACAGATATGTTACCCTCCCTGAATCCCACCCCCGTAATTCCGACCCCAGTGTACCAATCAAAACCAAACTAAATAGTATAGATGGGCATGCCCATAGTAAGCTACATTCCGAATTTCAACCTTCTACCTCAAAAAATGTAGAAATTAGGAAGGGATACACAGTTAAGACATTATAAAACCAATAAAACCCCCTTGCTCCATTCTTCTGCTACTTAATACTATAGATTACTAGCAAACCCGCGCCCGGCGTTGCCTGGGCTTTTTGAATCATGAAATAAAAATACAGTATAGGTAAATTTTAAAAACATTTATTTAATGTCAAAAAATTAATGGAAGTTTTTGGACTACACCTAAGTCTTGAGTACTTCCTTATAAACGACATTTAATGTTGTTGCATCTTTACTGCAAATGTATAAATTTCTAGGGTCGCTAACTCTAGAACTGGCAACATACAGTTGGCCATGTGAGAAACAATCTTCTTGCAAATTTACTCCAGCTACTTTCAATGTTTGGCCTTGAGATTTGTTAATTGTTATGGCAAAGCAAAGTTTAACTGGAAATTAAATGCGTTTGAACTGAAAAGGTAAGTCTGTAGGTATTAAAGGGACTCTTGGAATTAAAACTGTTTCACCAAGACCACTTCCAGTAATAATTGAACCTTCTATCACATTATCTTTTAGTGATTTCACAATTAACCTTGTTCCATTACAGAGTGTTGGAGGATTTAAATTTCTAAGTAACATTATAGGAACACCAATTTTAAGTTGTAATGAGTTTAAAAATTCCACAGGGTAATGTACTGCATTTTCAGTTTGTAAAACTGTGTTGATGGAACAATACTGTTTTACATTTCCTTCAACTTTGTTCATTATTTTTAAGTTTATTAGGTTAGCAGAATCGTTACGTGGTGTTAATATAGTCCTCTCTTGGAACCATCCTAAAGACTTGGACTGAATATTAGAAATATCGGGGTAATTTTTTTCAATCAAAGAATCTAGTGATTCGACATAATTGCACAATGAAGAATCAAGTTTTATCCTACCATTTACTTCTGGTTCACTGCCACAACCAATTTTCAACAATTTTGAAGAAAATGCATCTGCCTGTTGATCATTATTTAAAAGGACCCTCATGTTTTTAGTGAGTGAAAGGTGAATAACATGCTCCCAAATAAAAGACTTTTTTAAGCAAGCATTTACTTCGTCAGCAACTGTACCTTTTGTTATAACTGGTAGAGTTTGACGAAAGTCACCTGTGAATAAAAATGTCAAGCCACCCATTATTTGATTGGAGTTTCTAAGATCTTTCAGAGTGCGATGCAAAGCTTCAACAACAACCTTATTTGCCATAGTAGCTTCATCCCAAATTATCAAGGAAGACTGACGAAGTAATTTTGCAGTAGCACTTTGTTTTTTTATTTGGCAGAAAGGAGTGTCCCCTGGTATAATTGTGAGGGGAAGTTTAAAAGTGGAGTGTGCAGTTCGTCCCCCCAGTAACAATGTTGCTGCTATTCCTGAAGATGCAACGGCAATAGCTATCTTATTGAAACTTCTAATTTTGCATAGTATTAAGTTTGTTAAAAAAGTTTTTCCTGTGCCTCCAGGAGCATCTAAAAAGAATAGCTTTCCTTCACCATTTTGTACACTTGTAATAACCTTATCGTATGCGAAACGTTCGGTTTCGCTTCGCATGGTTTCTGTTTACACAGCTGTTAGAGGAGAAAAAAAACATGGCAGCCTATCGCAAAAATAGTACGTATTTCATTGAGTTCTTTTGAATTTTTTTGTGTTATATATTTTTTATCTTTTTATTGAATTAGTTTATTGAAATATTAAGTTATGGAGTTACAGTATAGGCAAATTTTAAAAAACCTTTACTTAATGTCAAAAAATTAATGGAAGTTTTTGGACTACACCTAAGTCTTGAGTACTTCCTTATAAACGACATTTAATGTTGTTGCATCTTTACTGCAAATGTATAAATTTCTAGGATCGCTAACTCTAGAACAGGCAAGATACAGTTGGCCATGTGAGAAACAATGTTCTTGCAAATTTACTCAGCTATTAAGATGAAGTAGAATTAGCTTATGTTTGTTTGTTTGCTCAAGAGATGGCGCTAAGCGTTTCGATCGCCGATCACCATATGATGAGCAGCCATGTTGACGCATTTTGAGAGCAATTAACGTAAATAATATAATATAAAACCAATTTTTATGAATTAATACCTAGCCTACAAAGTTTCTACATAAATCCCCTAACAAACAAAACTTGTTTCATAAAAATCGATGCAGTAGTTCTTAAGGTTATCGAGCACATACACCGGGGAAGTGACTTAGATTTATACTATGTATAGATGAGCCCTTCAGCAATCGTGCGTCGACAAAGCGATTTCACGTGCGCGCGCCGATGTCAGTAATGCTTAAAAGATGAACAGAAAGTAACAATGTATTCTTTCTTGACAAATCGATTGTTATATGACATGCCATTATCTTGGTATTCTTTACACTCACTGTTTTAGGACGTGAGTTCGACTTGAAGGGTCCACGAAAAATTCTGAAAAGTTGATACGACCGAGCTAAGACTTTGATGGTCATATTTCTGAAAACAGGATTTGAAAAAGTTAATTTGTTTTCAATTGGCCGGATAAACGTACAGACCAAGGGCGCATTCTTATAAGTAGCTTTTATGCTAAAGCTCTTAATAAGGTGTCGTACATGGGTGCCAGTGGAATCTCTAGATCCTAAATTGCTGGAGATTTAACGGTCCTTGGCTCTAAATCAGATGCCACTGTGCCACGTACTTAAGGTTATCTTCAAATCTAATTTCAAATATTTAATTATTACCCAGAGGTTGAAGTCGAAGAATGAAGGGAAGAGACGGGTAAACTTTTATTCAAAGTTTAATTACGCGAGTGTAAGCACTCAAAATTAGATACAATTTAAATTGCTGAATAAAGATTAGGATATAAAATAATTTTCAATCCAAACAATTGTCCATAGACGAGAACGGCAACCATGAATGGTAAATCGACTGAGGGCCCTTGGCACATAAGGATGAAATCGCAGATGAGCGCGGCGTGCAGAGATTTCGACCGCGGATCCAACGCTTAATCCAAGGTATTCTCCGAGTGTGGCAAGGGTCGATCCTTCAGAAGTGAATTCTCTGGGCTTAAAACATCAATGGCGCTGAAAGCTCCTGTCGTCTTTGTAAAGACCGGATCAATGACGTCGGCGTTGCTAGCCGGTAGCTGCTTGAAGGTGCGAGGCGGGGGCGTCTTCTCAATGATGCCTGCAACATATGAGGCTGGCTGAGACGGTACTTTTTCCTCCACTGGATCCTTCAATGTAGATCCTTTGCAATTGAGCGAAGCGGGTTGCATCAAAGTGTTACGGGCTGCATGGTCTAAACGTCCACTGATATTGTTCGTTTGCAATATACAGGGTTAACACAAATGAATGACCGGATTTTAAAAATTTATATTTTTGAAACTATTACACAATATTACAATAAGTGATACACAAAATTAAAGAAAAATATACGAAGTTTTTTTTTTCGTTAGCAATGTTCGATGTGTGACCCTTTTGTTACACGACAAACATCTAATCTGTAATCAAGCTCGTTCCACACATTTTGTAGTATCACACTGTCAATGGTTCCTAATGCTACACAAACTGCATTATTTAAGTTCTTGCAGTGTTGTCGGCATCGATGGTTCATAAACAGTAAACAGTGTCTTTGACGTAACCCCATAAAAAAACTTTGTATGTTTTTCTTCAATTTCGCGTATAACTTATTGTAATATGTGTAATAGTTTCGAAAATATAAATGTTTAAAATCCGGTCATTCATTTGTGCTAACCCTGTATTATGGCGGGCGACGCAAAAGAATGTTCATTTAATATTTCAGAGGAATTCCTAGGAGGACGATTATTATCAGTTTCCTTAGTGTAATGTTTCTTTTTGCCTCTGGATTGCTTTCGTTTTATTCTAGGCGGGGAATAAGAAGGAGTCTTCTCTTCAAAAATTCGGAATTTGGATGCCGTTCCTTTTCCTGTGGACTGGGGCGGGCCGATAGCGAACGCATTCCTCCTTCTCAAATTTGAATTAACGAAGACTTAACAACGAGAGAGCTTTGGTTCCTTCTGAACCTCATCGCTCCTTCCATGGTCTGTCCTGGTAGAATCTTTTTCCTCTCTCCCTAAATCCCTCATCGTATTCCTTTTATTTGCTTTTTTAATCAGCTCATTGCGTATGCAATTATGGAGTGCCAATCGGCTTTCTCCACCGCTTTTTCTCTTCGCATGAGCTGATCTATTCTTTTCCCGGGTGATGGCTTCAACTCATGTTTGTTACCGTTTGCTTCCTGGCTAAGTGCCAATTGCTTTCTGTGTTTTATCATCAGATTTTCTAAAATTATTTCTAATTCCAATCTGATGATATGACACGCTGAGCTTATTCGAGGATTATTTAAGAATAAAGCGAATTTCATTACCCACCCTAATGAACATATATATAAATCCGATCGTTGGATTTGCAGGGTTCATGTATAAGCGCAGTTTTATACACTACTTGCAGTTTTATTTGATCAAAGGAGTTGGGACACCCCTGTGAACACCTGGGGTGTTTCTCCTGGACTGGACTGGGCCCGCTCATCAAGGTGGACGGAAACCTCAATGCTGATGGCTACAGGACCATTCTGGATAACGGGGCACTTCCAGCGCTGTGGGAACACTTCGATGACGGGCCGTTCCTCTTCCAGCATGACAATGCGCCTTGCCACAAAGCAAGATACATATCCGACTGGTTTGACGAGATGCGGGTTGAAGAACTGGATTGGCCCGCCCAGAGTCCTGATCTCAACCCCATCGAACATCTTTGGGACGAATTGGAACGGCGTGTGAGATCCAGGATAGTTCGCTCTACATCTGTCCAGGAACTGACCACGACACTCCTCGAGGAATGGAGGTCAATACCTGTGGACACTCCTCGAGGAATGGAGGTCAATACCGTAAACTTGTGGACAGTATGCCATGTAGGGTGGAGGCAGTGATAGCAGCTCGGGGTGGTCCTACACACTATTGGTTGAAGCTTTTTGCGGCTTTACGGTAGAGCAACAGGTGTCCCAACTCCTTTGATCATGTAGTGAATGCGTTGGTCACCAACGCCATATTTACCTTGCCACTTCACTTTAATATCTTGTCGTTTGTTGATGAAAACATACAGATATGTGACATCTTATAGTGAAAATGACGACCCAGTTGCTAAACAAAACATTGAGAAGGACATTTATCGCTTGAAAGAGTAGTTTAAGAATCGTAGGATGAGACTGAATGATAAAAAGACGGTAATGATAAAATTTTCGCGTAAGAAGACATCTAGTTTGAATTTCGTAACTCCTGGGTGGAATATTGATTCTAGAATGTCATTTATGTTTAAATTTATTTAATGTTTGCCTTATCTGTCCGAGAAACGTTAATTGTCCTTAAGGCAAAAGTGGTGTTAACCTTGGAATACGCCACGATTATCTGGTCGTCTCCAACGAAGAAGACTTTAGAACGGCTGAAGATCACCTATTATTAGGGTGGCTTTTGGGTTAAATAACTTTGAATCCATTATATTCCAGTATAACAGTCTTGTTGTTCTCACATTGAACACAATTATTCAACTAGCGAAATTGAAAGAATTTTTTCGTGCCATTGTGGATGAAAACATTCAACTCTCTGTGTGAAAAATGGTTAAATGACACTGAATTGGCACATATAAACTGAAATTTCCCGTTTTATCTCTTCTTTCTGCGAATTCAGATATACTTTTAATGCTTATATAAGAGTAGGAGTTGTAATATTGAATAAATAATTAAAAATAGTAACTCCTTTTGATTATAAAAATAGAAAAATTAAAATAAATCTTAAAAACAATTGATAATGAAA
>JAHWFO010081140.1:990394-1004984 GCA_023313115.1 Rhysida immarginata | reverse complement strand
GAGAGAGGTGTGTGCAGGCGCATTATCATGGTGGAAGAGCGCTTTCATTTTGGCGCACTTTCATAGTTTTTGTCGAAGAATCTTAATTTGCATTAAAAATTGGGGGTTCTGATTTAAAATTTCAATGTAATCCCATCGCCCCCCCCCCGGCCCCGGGGTGTGATTTTGGTATCGTTGGATAGCGTTTTTAAAAATACTGAACACTTATTTTTTTTTATTTTTTGATTCGACGTGTATTTCTCGAGATATTCTCGTTTATTAGCGTTCGTGTATTCCTCTTCGATTTTTGTCGATTACAAAGCCATCTGTGAAAAAAAATTATATCAATCATAGGTCAAATTAATGTATTTTTACTTGGATATTCCAAATCTGCAATAAAAAAAATGGGGGTATCCATTTAAGATTTCTTTGTTCAACCTTATCCACCCTTAGGAGGTCAATTTTGCATCACTGGTTAGGCCCATTCGAGACGAACAGATTTCATTCCAAACGTTTTTTGATCCGATGCGAAGTTTTCGAGATATTTCAATGTCTTCATTTAAATCGACCACATATTTTAAATCAAAAGTCATATTGTCGCACAATCTCAACTAAATAAATATTTTATTATGGAGGAAACTGCGTAAGGTGAACAAAAAACTTATGCTTCTGAATACAGAATTTTCTGAAAAAAATCCCTTTTTGCTAACTGTACGCAATTTTCTCTATATTAAATTGCATAATTTTTCTTAGTTGAGATTGTGTGACAATATAATTTTTGGTAATATAAATATTCCCGGCTTTTAATTAATAACACAGTTATAATATTTAATAACGTGTTGAGCATCCGAAAAGGGATCAAATAAATTTTGTTTAGGTAACTTCGACTTTATCATTTTCCAATTTGATAAAATATTGTTTTGGTAAACTTTTCTTCAGTTACTGTGAGAAATTTATTCAATAATTCACAATCAGCGAGTGAAGGAGGCATTATCTCGAGTGGAGCGCTTATCTCGCTAAAGTGTTCGCTATTACGCCAATCGAATTGCCTTTCAGAAATGGTTTCCAGGACACCAATTCCGAGTCACACAACTTAACACTGACGTCAGGCTTAATTTACAGAAGCATCGTTCATCAGTTGCAGTGACAGAATCGATTCTGCCGTAATCAAAAGGCAGGGAGGAGGGGATCAGTCAATTTCGAAAATTCGGAAACTGGGGATTATTGTCCTGCGCATTTTGTTAAGCGCCTGAGCGAAAGAAGCTCCATCGACACAATTTCCACCTAGACAGACACACAGGAAGCGAGAGACCCTTCATTTTTACTCATTTGTTACCTTGGAATGTTATTTTAGGCTTAATTAATAGCTAGCTCAACTATCTGTTGGCTTCGCCGATTTTTATTTCTGTTCGCGTTTGCAATATTCCCAAATGGCGCTCCGAAAAATAAGCGGTCGGTAGAGATCGACACTCTTCCATTGCCGACTGATAAATTTTGCTAACAAGCAAGACCAAAATTACAATGCTATCAAGTCATTTCTATAGCTCATAAAAATTCGCTAAGACGACAGTTATCTAACATGATTACATTATGGATGTCTATTAGAAAAATCAGATATTTAATTTATTTCCTTCAGCTTAAACTTATTTCGGAAATAAGATTTAATTTCATATTATTAAGTGAATTAATTTTTGAATATTTAAAATTTAATTTCATCTTTTGTTGTCAAATTCAGATGAAAGCCGGATTCCTCAAGAATAAAATACCAACTAATAAAATTATTTTTCGTGCGCTGTTTGGAATATTCGCTTTTTTAAGAGGTGCAACGCAATTTTTGGAATAAGAAGCAAATACATAAATGAATTCGGAAAGAAAAGAAATTAAATAAGTTCGTTGATTTTTACGAATTTAAAGCCAAAACTTTTCACTAACATTAATTTTCTGTGAGGATTAAACTGATTCACTGAACCCGTAATTTGATTTTAAAGGGTAACTGATATCAAAAATATCACTGACACTAAAAACGTTCTATTTTAAGTATAGTAATAATTCCGGATAAGAAGTTTAATGATAACTGGTTCTTTTAGTTTGAATTGGTTTGCTTTTTTAATAAATAAAAGCTAAAATAGCGTGTTTTGTGCAACCATGAAAACGCGATCTTCGCTCTTTTAACACCAGGGACAGGTTCATGACGTCGTTAGCGTCAAACATTTGTTAGATCTCATACAGTCATAAAGGCAAGGGGTTGACTTCGCTCGCATCTCACAATAATAAAATGATAATTATTATGTTAACCTTTCATGTCCCCAGTGGCGCGCGTTGGCGATCCGAGCCAAAGGTTCATGGTTCGAATCCAGGCTATGGAATTTTCTTTCCTATTTTTCATCAATAATAAAATGGATGATCTTTCGGAAATAATTAATAACTTTGTAACATTTAATCTAAATCCATATGAATCTGATCCTCTTTCAACAAGACCAGAAGCAAATAGCCAGAAAGAGGCGATGAGAAAGAAGCAGGCTTTTACGATAGCGAAGAATCGTCCATCGATAACGATAGTAGCGATCATGAAATCGGTTTTGATCTTGATTCTGCTGATGCTGAAGTACAAAATCCTTATTTATGGTAAATATATTTTTAAAAAATAATGTTCTATTTTGTACATAACTTTGTCCATCCCGTTTCAGAAAACAAAGTCGAGACTGCATTCGCATTCAACACTACGCTACCTGATGTAAAACCAATCGATTCTGCTATTGATGGCTTTATGTTAAAGCAGTCATCTGCGAAATGCTTATGACAGAGCCTATTGTGAACCGACGGGGTGAAATTTTTTCGATTGATGTTCATCAACAACTGCTTTTTTAACAACCTCTTTTGGAAATAAAAAAAAACAACAACCTTATCTTATCCGCCGACTGAAGAACTTTGGCAACTGTACGCACAACAATAAACTATTGTAATTAGTTTTTTTGCCTGAGCTTCAACGAAATTGCTAGATGAAAGGATGAAAGTTACGATGAAAGCCTATCGGCGTGTTTCGCAAATTAGACATCACAGCACAGGCAGTGTCACAAAAATTTTTGTCGCCTGGTACAAACTACTTCGGTTGTAGGAAAGTTATAATTTTAATAAAAAATAAAAAAAAAATATAAAACCAAATATAGATTTTGAATATATGGAGTCTACTTAACAATTTGCCAACGTAAAATTACAACTTTTTGATACTTCAATTTTGGTGTCAGTTGCCCTTTAAGCTCTTATTTTTCCAACTCATCATTTTTAAATTGTTAAAACAGTATTTTAATATTCTTAATATTTTAAGTAGGTGCATTGCTTGCTTCTCACAATTTCTTCTCTACGTTGACTTAAAAAAATTAAGTGGAAAACCAATAGTAGAAAAAAAAAAACAGATAACCAAAATTTTCTAATAACATATTTTTCATGGAATAATTTTATTTTGCTAGAATTTTTGCATGAGATTATTGTATTAGAATTTTTACTTTACATTAAATTTTAACTATTACAAGTATCATAGTCTTTTTATCCCCTGGTCTAGTTTGGTCCGTAGACAATATTGTCCGCCAGATGGCGTTAGCTACGTCTCTTCAGTAGACGCTTAAGTATTTCTCCTTTACATAACGTGTAATGGTTGAAAATAAATGAAACAAACTTAAAATAGAATACATTTGATGATACAGTTCACCAAATAGTAGTCCAAATAGTTGTTGAAGTATGAGATGTTATCCAGTTATAAAAATTGGACAACATCTCGTATTTCTTCTTTAATCATGTGACTTGATAGGTGGATACCGAAAGTATGCTTTTATTAATAACGGGAAAATACAAATGCCAATGCCCCAGGCGGGACTCGAACCCGCGACCTAGCGACTCAGAAATCAGCATGCCTCTTCGCCACCTAAGCATCTCATACATCAACCATTACTGAGATTACAATTGGTGAATTCTTAATCAGATTCATTTAATTATTAATATCTGTTCCTCCTATCCTAATTGACTAAAGAGAAGCTTGCTCGTCGTGGTTCGCTTAGGTCAACTTTGCCACATGTCCTTACTAATTAATGTCATTGATTTGGAAATGTGTGATGAACATAACCACATAATTCCAAAACTCCTTGAAACGTAGGCTACATAAACGTTCGACAAGTGACACAATAGATGGCATTAAAAACGACTCTTAACTAAAATTCTAGATAGATAATATGGTGGGATCGTACCTATGGTCCCCGCGTAAGAGCGGAGAAGGGAGATGACAACCCATTCCGTAAGCTTAAAGTGTGAACCGCCATTTTGATCCCGTGGTCGAAAGTGATAATTGAGTAACTATGCTAAATTTGTCGTTATTTTAGATAAATTTATTGTTGCCTGAAGTTATGCAATTTTAAATTAGGCTTATTGTTGTATGCACAACTACTTGTTCGCTTTTATTTTATTTCTTTAGGTAAATATGACAGAAAAAAATAAATAAATATACAAAAAAATGGGACACATATCTTTTGTTTTTAATTTTAATTAACCATATTTCACCTGCATATGTTTTACTTCCATAATCAGATTTTTGGTTGGGTTACATTTCTTAATGAAATCTTTAAGTCGAAAGCAAGAACGGATGAATTGGGGTGGGGGAGGGGCTATGTTCATCCGTTCTTGTCGAAAGTTTATATCTGAACAAGAACTTTTTCACAAAAATAAACTGACTTCATTGGTCAAAAACCTTCCCAGAAAAATATTCAGTCGAATAGCGTAAACTTCATCCAAATCGGATCAGTAGTTTTTGAATAGATCGCGAACATCCATACATACATACCGGGCGTTTCAAAAATAACCGGATAACCGGCATATTTGAAAAATCAATAAAAACTAAACGGGCAGCGATAGAAATACACCGTTTGTAATGCCGAAAGTTCGTCTGCCTGAAAATTTACTGTTGTCCCAAACATATTGCTTTATTGATTTATTGATTTTTCATTGATTTATTGATTTTTCAAATATACCGGTCATTTTTGAAACACCTGGTACATGCATACAGAATTCATTGTACAAACTTCTAGGGGAGTTAGTATGGGTGATTCTATGCAAAAAAGTTCATATGAACATGGGTCCGAATTTGAACGATAACTGAGATATGAACAGAAATAAAAATGCCGCCACCAAGATCAACAAGTTAATAACTCAGGTTCTGTAAAGCCTAGATTAATGAAATTTGGGGGAATAACACGGTACTCATTCAACATCATAACACGTGCTCACTTGTGAGTACTAACTAGCACTTGTTACAATTTTGACTGTGTAACTCGGAAACTTCTCGTTGGAATTCAATCAAATTTTAACGGTATACACAGTCTTATGTACCCTGTCGGTGAAAACATCATTACTACTTATCCCCTGAGCGTTGCTCTTGTGCGAATTTCTCAAAGCTTGCCGAACCGCTGGTTTTATTCAATGCTTTTATTTGCAAGAGCCGTCATTAGATTCTCACAGCTTATTATTTTTCAATTTATTTTGTCCTTTTAATCGTTCACCCTTCTCAGTGATATGTTGCTCCCGACTCTCGTTGGCGATCCTCTCCTTCATACTCCTTTTTAATGCTGATCCATTCGCCGGAAAGAGTGATCGCGGGCCCGGCTAGAAATTCGCATTCCAGAACGTTCTCGAGTAATATTTCGAACCCGCGACTCTCCGTTTCAGTCAACGAATGCTTTCCCTTTCGCTGCTGAATCACGTGACAGTCAGCTATGCCATCACCTTCTAAACTACAGGCCTCACAACAGACGGTGAAAACGTCATCAATATTAGGCCCAAACAATAGCGCTCATAGCAAAAGATAATTTTATTAATACAGGAATCGTTATTTGCCCTTAATATTATTATTTGAAAATATATTATTTGCAATTTTAATTAGATTTTGCAAATTATTTTTAGAACTATGTTATTTTTGAGTGTATCAGGAAGAAGAAATCATTTTTTTTATTACCTCCTTCTGCTAAGAACGCTGTTGTTTGGGCCTGATATTAATGAAGTTTTCAGCGTCTGTTGTGAGGCCTGAAGTTTAGAAGGTGGTGGCTATGCGCTATTCCAAAAAACGAATCCCAGGGAACATTCCAACAGTGTCAGAAATGATGGGAGCGGTGGGGGGGGGGCTACTTTGAAGAGAAAACCACGTATAATGTTGTAATTCAGTTAAGTTAGGATGTCAAAAGTCTAGTTGGCCTACCACTCTCTAAGAGTGAAGGCCTTTGTTTTCGTTTCAGAAATTCAAAATTTTTTTTTTGCTGAAATCGACTTAAAAACTCATGATTCGTAAAGATATGTTGAAATTTTGAATAAAAAATTTTCCGTTTGTACGTATGTATGTATGTACGTATGTGACCAATTTTGTGCAACTAACTCCTCTGAAACGGCAAATAGTTGAACCAAATAAAAATTATACATACTTAGTGGGTTCCTTAAATTGTGCCTTAGTGTATATTTTATGTTAATTGGGTAAGCCTTTTTTCGAGATATTAATTATTTTCTAAAAATTAAAACATGGCTGTAGCGTTCAAACCAGCGAACCAAACTCAATAAACTCGACATGTACGTACTCCTCTCATTAAGGCAAATTATTTTTATAAATGACTTGTTTGGCTAAGATGAGCCGTTTTGGAGTTATTTACTATCCCCTCCCCAAGACAGAGGGATTTTTTTTTATTTTTTATTTTTTTAGTTTTTTTTTATTTCTTAGAAATTCAGACAGAGGGGTTCTTAAACTATACATTTACCATTTTTTTTATGGAAATTGGCTAAGCCTTTTTACAGAAATTAATTTTTTTTGAAAAATGAAGAACTGGCAGAAACATTCATTTCAAAGCTCCAAACACAACATAAACGGCCTGAAGAGCTTCCTCTTATTGAAATATACAATTTTCTTTTTGACGTAGAAAACGTCTTACGTTTCGATACTGGGATGCCACGCTTAAATGGTGAATGTCACGAAAAGTGTTGATCACGAAAATCTTAACGTCAAAACTATTAACAAGAGCTCATAAGGAGAGCTCCTTATGAGCTCTTGCTATTAATGATAGAAAAATGAATGATATTGCATTCGATAGTATATAAAACAAAGCATGCTTTAGACTTTGACCGACTTCATGCTGAAGTCATCGGCTGATGCAATCGAGTCAGAAAATCTGCTCTCTGGCGGAGATTAATTTAGTCTAGCTCCGGCTACTAGATTAATTTAGTCTAGCACGATTTTTTAAGTGTCATTTGTTTTATCTTTTTGCGCTTTATAAAACAGCTTAAAAATTAAACCACAGTAATTAATAATATCTAAGATATCGGCCTTCGAATTGTGGAAATTTTGCAAAAATTACAGAATTTCCAAGTTTATGCATAATAAACGCCAGAAAAATTATAGAAAACGTCACAGGTAAACAGATCGAGAGATGGGGAATCCATCAAGACCCAGATGTCCGATGTTGAACGTCTACGGGCTCAGCAGGAACGACTGAAATTTGACCCGTGGTGCCGCCAAAGTGAACTATAGCCCGATACGAATGCGCCAATAACTTCCACTGCTCAGTTCGACGCAAATAACATATCTGATGATATAATTACCCCTCGCTTGTGAGTGGGGCTGGGGAAGGGGTAACTTTTAAATCTTAAATAGGAACCCCTATTATTAATGGTATATTCAGATTGTACACAATATTTGAGAAATGTTTTATTCTCAGTGTTTTTTCAATTGATCCAACCGTTTAGGAGATAGAGGCCCTGAAAGAGTTGAACTTTTAAAGTTTTGAACCCAATCTTATCGATGAAGACAAAGAGATAGAGGGTGGGTCTTACAGACATTCCTACTCTACTTTTTAATGGTCTTTAAGAATCCGAAGTCAGCATTTCAAAAATTCAAAAATTCTTGATGTTTGCGCGAAATATTGGTTCTTGTCTGTTGCCATTTCTAACATACTCCTCTTATCATTGACCAGTAAATTGTAAGTTGGGAATGCCATAAAGGTTTGGTTAAAAATTTATGATGAATTGTAAGTACATTTTTTTGTTTGAACATTTTATATCAGAAATTAAATTTTTTAAATTGTGTTGCACAAAGTTCTTTCTTATTCGCCATGTAGCCTCAAGACGTATTCTACGATTTAACTAGCGGCCGTGTCCTAACATAGCCCCGTAATTTTTTTTTGATTCCATATCATTATCTCGTGGTAGGCCTGTGCGAATGTACCATTCCGCCATACCAATTTATTTTTATTTGAAAAGACCTGGTATACATGAGTTTGTCGATACTTAGACGTTTTTACAAATAAATTTTGAATGAAGATTACGAAGGCCACATGTTGGTGAGAAGGCCATTTAATCATATGGTTCAGTGTTGGTAGTTTTAGATGACCACATAGCCGAGTTATGGAGTTGTCGGAATGCCCTAAACGCTGTTCGTATAATAGCGTTTTAAGCTACTTGTAGTCCTTTAAATTATGTTCTGAAGGGCTTGACGGAGTAATATAGAAATGAAATATATAACTTGTCAATATTACAACTCCGAGTTCCGTAGGTGACAGTAAGGCACACAATCTTAACATAACATTGGCGTTTAAGGCCTATTACAATTTTGTCACATTAGATATTAAAGTGAAGATTGTAAATCTCAAAAAGGTTAGAGAATCTTTAATTGTCGCTTTTCGGGATACTATCTATATTTTGGTCTTGGTATTATTTAATTTCATCGGTATCAAGCATGAAATTACCGATTTTTTTGTAAGATCTTTATGAAAATTTAAGAAATATCCTCATGTTAGGCCTTGTATTGACTCTTAATTGTTTATAATTATTAGCTTTCTATTGATATAAGTGTCTTATTTTAATTGTTTACAATTGTTATAACATGATTCGTTTCTTTAAAATTAAAACATCCTTCACTTGTAACATGCTGCCGGTGAGAAAATAAATTTGGAGTCGCGATAAAACTTTGCTAGTTTTCTTTTGTATTTCGTTGCCTGATCCTCACTTCTCCTCGCTTTATGTAACTTGGAAATATTTATTTATACAGTTTTTAAGAGAATTAAATATTACATATTTTTTAGTCAATTTTGGTTATAAATATTTTAATTTTGAGATTTAATTTACTTCACACTTAATCACATTACTTTCTTCATTTGCACGTTCAATATTTATCATTTTTATTATTTTTCGTGGTTTCAGCTATTTAATTTTCCCTTGTAATGGCCCTTCAACTGGCATTTGCAGTTATTTCAGCTCTGTGTAATTACGCTTTTGATGGAGTATGAGCAGAAGATGAAGTTTTTAGAACAAGATAACGATGAATATCATTCCAGGCGAATGACGTGTAGCAAAAAGAGAATGACGCGTGGGCAAAAAGTTTGCTGTATGTCGTTGAATGAGTTGGAGCGTTTTCACGTGGAAGGAATTTGAGAGAGGGAGAGACGTATCCTGGTGAAGTGAGCTGCTGTGGAGGAAGATCTCCATCTCCCGGGATCTGTCATTGTTTACGCTCCAAGTTGAGAAAAAATTTTGAAAATCGCCACCGAAGATTGAAGCTTTCCGCCTGCTAAAGCCCTTCGGAGAGTGAATATTCAACCATAAATGGGGATCTGAACTTCGTCGTCATGGAAAGTTTTATGATCTCGGATTGAACAAGCAAAGCATTATGTTCAAATTATCTATACAAAATTGCCGCTGAAACTGTCAACGAGTAAGCGACTGGAGCGTAATTTTATAAGGTAGATGTAGAGAGGTGAAAATATTGCCTCGGAACAATTTGCAGACTTGGAACATTCATTCGGATACAAATAACCAATCAGAAAACGTTACTTCGTCGGCGAGTGGAATTGCTGAGATTAAACAAGACTGACGATTTAATAGGGCTTTTGTCTCTGTCCATTAAATTATCAGGGACCATGGAATTGTACAAACTTTAGGAGGCATCTAATAAATTACTAATACTTGGCTGTATTAGACTGAATTTGAAAAAATAAAAAAAAAGAAATTTCAGTCTTGTTTTGCGGATTTTGAAAAGCATTGTATGAAAAAAAAAATTGTACGGAAAATTAAATGATATAAACTGCTAGAAATTTTGAGAACCAAAGTGAATATGCGAGCTGCATATGGGGCAGGTGATAGTCACGATGGATAGATAGGTGGAAAATTAATGGAGTAGTTTAGATAGGATAGGGAGTGAGGCAGAGTTGTTGTTTATCTCCCACTTTTATCAATATCGATATGGAACAAATCTTACGGGAATGTTGGAATAAAGGCAAGGAAGCGAGTTTTGAAATCAGCGGAAAACTAATGTACTGGTTTGCAGATTACTTTATTTTTATTTCAGAGAACGTGAAAAACTTGAAGGTATACTAAAACTGCTTTAGTATACCACAAACAGCTAGAGGAATGGAGAAAGAATGTGGGTTGATTAATAACCAGAAGAAGAAGAAAAAAGCAAAAAGTCATGTGACCGAACATAAAGAAGTTTATTTAAAAAGTGAAAGACTAAAACGGGTAAAAAGCTGTACGTATCTTGAAATAGAAGTGATAGACGGCTGGAAAAGTGAAAAAGATCAAGGTACTAACCGAAAAGGCAAAAGAGGCATTTAGAGGGAAGACCAAGATGAATATAAACTTGCGGAAAAAATAAGGTTTATATGTGGAGTATCATGTTGAATTACTAAAAGAGTGGAATATCATTAATTTTACGTTATATCCATTCATGACACTTTATTCCTGCAAGACGTTTGATATATTACATGCCATAGTTTAGCATTGAAAGTTCCAATGAACCATCATGGTTCCACTAAAACAGGTTCCTTGAAATAAATTTGGACTCTCATTAATTTTACGTTATGCTCGGAAATGAATGGATTTAAGATGTTACACATTTATTGGTTAGATAGACTAAGAAATGAAGAAGCGCTGAAAAGAGTGGGAGAAAGCAGAAGGCTGTTGAACATTGAAAGAAAAAGACATCGGATAAGATATGCGTTAAGAAGTGAGTACTTGCTGAATTCATAGACGACATGGTGGAAGGAAAAAGATGGAGGAGATGACTAAAGTTTTGAAGAAAGTTGAACGTTACGAAGAGCTGAAAACAGAAAGGAGGAGGCGCATATTTAATCAGAAAACCGATGATGAAGAAAAGGGATTTGTCTTTGTCGATTAAATTTCCGGTCCAAAGGTAATATGAGATTGGATAGTTTCCTCACAGTAATGCCATGATTTTAAGGGAATATTTTCCTTACTCTTAGTATAGTTCCCTTACATTTTTTGAGCTTCAGTTGAGAAAATATGATCAGCTTAAGACTTTTCTCTTTTTTTTCTCTCAGACAAATTCTGTGAGGCCTATGCAAAAACCACCCATAACCTATTATATTTCAAACAGAAGATAATAATGTAACTGAAGAAAATCTTCAAACTTACGAAGGTGAATCAAAAGTAAGTTACACTCTGAAATAGTAAAAACAGATGTAAGTTAATTGATAATTTTCCGGAAAAAAGGCACAAAAGGTAACAGAATGTGTATTAATATGACAAAAAAGGAAAAAATAAGTATGTGGATAATAGTAAATAAAAGAAATAAAAAATTCTTTCACCACAACAAAAATTAAGGAAAAATACGACCTGAACTTGGAAGCGCTTTTCGACAGTGCCCTTGGATTGGACAATAAACTCTTACTCTAAAAGGTGGTGATCCGCACCATCTTGCTCCATAGAATGCCTGCCTGGGCGTCTATCTGCAAATCGAGGTGGAGGGAACTACAGACCTTCCAAATGTATCTCAGGGCCATTGTTCAGCTCGATAGAAGAGTTGCCAACAACTACTCCATTTATGAAGACCTCGGTATGACCCACATTGGTAGCTACGTCCAGATGCTTATTAAGAAGTTGCTTCTTAAAATCGAGACACACGATAATTCCTTGGTTTCCAGTATATTGGATCACCCTCTAGCCTTTAGGGGTTCCATAAGGATCGAAGACCCCTTCATCTACTGGAAGTCAATTTCGATGATATCAATAAGGTTCGTCTTCCCCGACTTCTGGATATCTTAGCCAAAGATGCTCAGGGCTATCACTACGTCAATCAACAATTCTATTCCTCGCCCTACTAAGTTAGGACTCTATTCTTAGGGTGACTCTCGAGGGACATCAGGCTTCTCCTCTAACTCAGTGTAATTCCCTTGGTTACTTTATGGGCGAGTGTGTTATGGAAGCTCGGCTCCCGGACCGCTCGTGTCTTTTCACTTCACTGTTCGATTGTCGATTGTGTTCAAGTCAGTTCACTCTGTTCCCCCTAATGTACTCCTTAGTCCCTGCTGAATGATGAAAATAAGGTCGTATTTTCCTTAATTTTTGTTGTGGTGAAAGAGTTTTTTATTTCTTTTAAATGTAAGTTATAATCCCATACACAAATTCTGAAGAAACGTGCGCCATTTATTTCACTTTCTACATAATCACCCAACAATTGTAAACACTTGTCCTGACGTGAAGTTTATTTTTCCATGCCGCTGCGGTAAAAATACACTCCAGTGTTTCTCAACCATGTCAGCACCTTCCCATAAGAAATGCTAAGCGTTCTGGCGATTTCTTTAATTCTGATTCGTCGACTGTCCAAAATCATCTCATTAACACGGACAATGTGCTCGGAAGTGTTGGACGTGGATGGGCTTCCTGCGCGGTATTCGTCCGTCAAATCTGAGCGCTCATTTTCGAACTGCTGGCACCACTTCACAATTGCAGGACGAGAAATCGCATTATCCCCGTAGGCACTGCAAATTTCCTTATGGATTTCAGTGCAATTTAAGCCTTTCGCCCACAAAAAACGGATAGTTCCACGAATCTCTAATTTTGAATGTACAACCAGTTGCTGAGCCATGACAACAATACTCTTGCCTACGCGGTAAACGCGTGAACACGTGGGATAATGCCACGTTGCAATTATAGACATACAGGCAACATCCTTAAAAACGGTTTGGTTTGGTTTGGTTTGTTTGGTATTAACGTCCTTTTCAACTGCCATGGTCATTTCAGGACGGCGTTATAGGGGCCGCAAATTTTGCCTCGCAAGGGTTCTTTAACGTGCAGCCGGCAAACGACTACACGGGACCAACGGCTTTACTTCCCTTCCGAAGGAAGTGCGTGATCTCAGGATTTACCCCTGAAAAATCCTCGTCGTCCTCGGCCGGGATCGAACCCGCGAACTCGGGCATCAGAGGCGATCACGCAACCGCTGAGCCACCGAGGCCGATCTTTAAAAACGGCGAATGGTGTCGGCGCTCTTTGACCACAGACGGTGCTGAATATAACTTACTTTTTGATTCATCCTCGTATCACAATAACTAATATAAAAGGGAAAGGAAAATTCCGAGACCTGGACTCGAACCAGGGACCATGCTCATCGCGGGTTCGAGTTCAGGTCGCGGAATTTTTTCTTCTCTTTTGTATTTGTTATAACCCATATTTGTCTTGAAATGCAGTTGACAAAATTCTTTTATATGCCCTCTTCTACTTTTCTAACTTAAGATACAAACACCCTTGGGAATTTTGCTTCAGTTGAAGTCTGCAAAAAATGGATGATTCAGAGAGAATGTGATGATGAAGTCTACTTAGAAGGCTACGCGTTTATGTTTAAGTATTTTGTAGAAAAGACTTAGTATTTCTTGTGAATACTACATGAACAGACTTAACTTTATTCCGAGACTCTTGGTGATGCCGTTGTAACAGGTGGATGCGAAGAAAATTGATTGATTTCTATTCAAATGCTCTTTTTCGTTTCACTTGATCATTACTTGCTCCCAGAAGATTTTTCTTTTCTCTCTTGGAACTCCTAGGACATTATCAGGTTCGATGATGGCCAATAGGAGTCACAGCACTATAAAAATGGAGTTATCAAAATTACACTGATGAGATACGCTAATGGAGCTCTATAAAATAAATTTTTAGGTTTTAAGTTTTAACTTTGATGAAGAGATGCAGCCGGCTCGGTGACCGAGACCGTTAAGGGCTAGCGTTGCCGCACTCGAGACCCGGGAGTCGTAGGTTCGAATCTCGCTAACGGTATGGATGTTTGTGGTTGTTCCTTTACTAAAAAGCTTGGAGCAAAGCTTCAGTTGGCTGTTCCCCTGGCAGGTTAAATTACTTAGATCCAATGGTTATTTAACACCCTCGACACCGGAAAGATAAAAGTGGAATAGAAAAGAGATTGAGAAATGAATGATGATCGATTTGTTTTATGATTTCTCATTCTTTTGAATCTTCAGTATTTAGGATTGTTTCGATTCTCCTCCATTTTGACTGTATTTAATTAATTTAATATTTCACTAATCAACCTTTCCCTTTAATAATATTCTTTCATATTAATGAGTTATTTAATTAAACACACGCCAATCTCAACTTTTTTGCGAACAGATCCGGCCACAAGGTGGCGCTGAGATCTTAATTAGAAGACGGAAATTGAATTAGCACCACCGACTTGTCTTCATTAAAAATAAGATTCACCAACTAGAAACTACAAATATGGATCGAAATTAATCAACCAATTATCGCCATCATTCCTCAGATGGGGGCGGCGGGGGGGGGGGTGATTTTA
>JAHWFO010081140.1:946529-990294 GCA_023313115.1 Rhysida immarginata | reverse complement strand
AAATTCGTCGAGGTAATGGAAATCTCCAAGAAAATAGACCCGGTTGCTCTGCTCACATTTTGAATCGTTTAAGAACCACTTTTAATGTTTTTATATTATTTTTATCCTTATTCCTTAATTAGGGGTGGATAAGCTTTAAATGTTGTTAATTTGTTGTAACCGATTTGATAAAGGCTTCTAAGCGGAATTACAATGTACGTAAATGTACATCGCTTCGGCTCCTATCGTAGAAGCAGTTTATAAACTTTTTGAAATGGAGATCATAATACAAAAATCCGTACGTATCTATCTGACATACATAATTTTTATTTTTGTTTTATTAATTTTCTTTTTCAGGTAAAGACTTTATGTTCACACTGTATATACTCATCGTCAAAAAAAGTTGCTCGCGTGAAATCGTCAGATTGAAAAGATATTTGAAAGGAAGTTAGTACTCACCACCAACAACAAATGATTAAACAATAAGCGTGAATATGATAATTTATTCGTCGAAATGCTAAAATCATTACAACTTTCAATAGGATGTTGGGTCGCCATGATTTCTAATGCATTCAACCACACATCGTGGCATGATGTCATACAAGTTCTTAATGTAGTCCTGATTCAGCTCATACCGTGCAGACTGAACTTTGACTTGTACCTCTTGCAGATCTTGTGGCAGCGGTGGGGTTTTAACAGAAAGCCTCATATTGAAAATGGCGCTAACAACGGTCATATTGAAAATGGCATTTATGAGAGAAAAAGCTTAATGCATTCTGAGTACCAATCATGGGTAATTTATCGACAGGACGGTGCACCGCCACATTGGGCGCTAACAGTTCGTAAATTCCTCGATTCAACGTTTCCCAACCGATGGTTTGGAAGAGATGGTCCTACGGCATAGCCCCCGCGTTTTTCGGACATAACACCCGTAGACTTTTTCCTCTGGGGATAAGTTAAGGATAAAGTGTTTTCTATACTGGTCTCCGATGTGAACAAAATAAAGCCAAGAATAACAGATACGATATTAACAATAACAGAAGACATGTTGGCGAATAGGTGGCGAGAAATTGATTATCGACAAGATGTTCTCAGAGTTACGAAACGTGCGTATGTTGAAGTGTACTAAGATGTGAAGAAAAACTTTTTGAGATGAAGATCATAATATCAGGTTGTCCGGAAAGTTTCTTCCGGATTTGAATTTTTATTTCGAAACCAAAAACTTATGTACAAATTGGTTGAATTAATGAGGATAGCTTAGGTTAGGTCTTCTAACTAGTACAAATTATTTTTAGGTCTTCTATTAGTTTATTACTGAATAAAAATAATTTTTAAAGACACCATCTCCATTGCGAAGGACGTAAGTGGGTCGTAAATCGCAATTTTATATTATTGTATTTTCATCATTAGTACATGTTATTTAGCAATTTTCAAGCAAAGAAAAAATTTGGGTCTGAAAGGGCTACGAAGTGTCATTGGCACAATCGTTTTCTGAAGAAACTAATTTTTATGTTGAATTCGATTGATTGAATTTATAATGGAATTGCGATTTTTTTTCTTCTTCAAAACAGTGAAGTCTTATTATACATTATAAGAAAAAAATTATATAAAATATATATATTATTAATTTTTATGATATATTCTTATATGTTATGATCAATTCTATATTGAAACTATATTTCTGTGAGTTTTTTGTATGGCAACATGAAAGGAGCCCTTATAGCTTATTGTTGCTGTTAAAAAATAAAAAGAAAAAAAAGTAGTTTTTAATGCTGAAAAAATTCGACACCTTACAAACAGTAGAATGAAGCGTTTCTTCACATTCAACAAACCATTTAAAGTCAACATTTTTAAGAAATGCTGAGTCTAGCATTTTTTCCCTTTTTCCTCAGATATTTTTCAGACTACTTTGTAAATTACACTGAAGAACAATACTAAATCGGCACTGAGTCATAGCTTCCAGTGAATCTATGAGGGAATCCCACGAGCGTGTCCTTCCTTTCGCTAGGTGCGCTACAATCGAGATGACGTAACCCAGTTTCCACATTTCGGGCAACTGAAATATCTGTGTATTTTTTAATCTGTGGTACTACGCTCGTTGTGAGCTGCCGCCCGGCGTTGGGCTTTGCTGCTAAACGCAACAGTCCACTACTTGCAAGGGGGATTATAAATCTTATTGCAAAGTTCCAATTTGCCAAAATACACTCAAAAAGATATTAAAAAACTATAGAAATTTAATATTACTTTCGGGATATAAAAATAGGTAAACAAAATTTTTATCCCTCTCCTAAGGGATAAAGTTTAAACCATAAAACCTACGTATATTCACAGTTGAATAACGAGAATCACGAAAACAGGATTTCAATTCACTTTTTTTACGGAAAAAGTTTTCCAACTAAAATTTTATAAGTTAATTTACAATAAATACTTGTTTGTAAAAGTAATAATGAATACACGAATCTAGAAGCTTGCGATCAGTTTAAAACAGTTCGTCCCACTGCCCACTTCCCCCCTTCATGGGATAAACAGAACCGAGCGAATGACGCTCGGAATATCCTATCCCATACCGTTGCTAAATCTGACCCAGTCTTTTTCGCTCGTTCTATCATGATCATTTGCCACCTAGCGGATTTTATAGTAATGTTTTTCCGCCGAGCGAAAAATATATGAATGCAGTCCTCTACTAGGAACAAATCGACCTCCTTTTTTCACTCTTCTGCACCTTAAAAAATTTCACCCCGAAGATGGAGTTGGAGGTGGGAGAAAAGATAGTAGTCGGAGGGTGCTAGGTAAGGGCTATATGGATGGGGGGGGGGGGTGAGGACATTGATATCCCATTCGAGCTAGTGCAAGGTCCAGCAGGTGGCGGTGCTAGTGTGCGGGAAAGCGTTGTCTTGATGGAACAGAACCGGCTTTCTTCTGAACTCGTTTCGACGATTGGTCTTGATGGATTGTTGAACAAACACTCGAGATACAGAATTGTTTGCGCGCGCTTCAAGAATCCGGAAGAAACTTTCTGGACAACTTGATACAAAAAACCGTATGTGTCCATCTGACATAGTTTTTTTTCTATTAATTTTCTTTATCAAGTAAAGACTTTATGTTCACCCTGTATTATTTGCAAATTCATTGACCTTGATAATTAGTCGTAAACAGGAATTTCTAATATTTTCTACAGAATCATTAAATCTGTATAATCCACAGGCTTGTAAAGTTATATCGAAAAAAATTTAACCAATCAGCTTTTCCTATTTAAAGATCTTGCCTATATCTTTAAATAGAAATATATAATGCTAAAAGACGAGGAAATCGTTTTACATCTTAAAAGAATGATGATATGAAGTACCGATTTAAAAAAACGAGCGGAAACGTTAGTTTTATCGTCGTAGATATTGAACCTACTATCTAAATGAAACCTAAGCTTTCTAATGAACTATTCACAGGACTGTAGATAATTAAAGAGAATCACTTTCCTTGTTCATCTTTCATTTTAATGAGAATTTTTTGTGCAGCTTGCCTTGAAGAATCCTTTAGAATTATCTTCCAATCCCGTTCAACTCTCATAATTCACCTACGGTTTCGGAGTACAGGAAAAAAATAGCATTAAATCTGTCTAGATTAACGGCTTTTAAGGCAATCTAGGTCTTTTCATTATTCAGCAGAAATGGTAATTGCTACCCAAATGAACAATTATGCATAGCATCTGTAGTAAGGAAGGGGAACCTCCTTTACATCGAAACTTAACTTAAACTCCTCCTCCTCCTCCAATTTCATTATCCCTCTCAGCTTGTGATGGATGAAGTTATCCACCATCAGCATGTACGGGGAAAAGGAAATTAATTCTAAAATTTCCTTCTATTTGCTTATTAATTTTTTATGCAAAGAATAATAAAGAATAATTAAGGCGCCTAGATTTCATACAAGAACTCGCTTGAATTTATGTTCTTTCGTTGCAGTAACATGCAAAAATTAAATATGCCAGTCAAGTTGGTAAATATATTAAGACTAAGAAAATATTTTATCATTAACATTTTGTGCTAAAGCTTCTGACTATATTGGCTTTCAATTTTTGTGCCTTATTCTTTATTAAATTTTTATAAGCTAAACGTGATATTCCTCCATTGGGTCATGAAATGCTGTCGTACAATTGCCATTATCAGTCTCGTACGTAATTGCTTCATCCCAATGCTAATAGTAATGCAGGATCTATGCGAAAGACTATTGGCATGATATGGCTTATAATAGTCGTCCAGCTATTCATAAACTATGAAAAATTTCAACAAATGCCGAATAACCTTTAACATGGTATAAGAGGCGCTAATGGAAAAAGAAGTAGGGTCCCCGTTACCGCGAATGCGGTGGGAACATTTCCTTACAGATTGTATGTTTTCATGTTTGGGCTTGGATCCATTATTCATTATCAATATAACCATAAATTATACATAACCCAAGTTAAACTGAATAGTTCGGCGGGTTACAACATAATTATGGCAAAAGTGCATATCTGTCTTGCGCCAAATTGCTCGATTCGTGACTTTGACATGGATTCATAAAATTACCGGATGGCGTTCTGAATGATAATGATGGCTAATTGCCAAAATTCTTGGTCGCTGGCAACGCTCCCCTACATCCCAAAAGTACTCAATAGGAGAGAGATATAGCAAAGCAGTATACTACAAACACGAAGACAATCTTTGGAGGAGCGTAGCCAGGCGTTTTCTTGTTGAAAAATAAGCCCAAGGTGCAACACAAATCGTAGAATATCCTCAGAGTACACAGAATCCTGTGAAGATGCCATGGGGGCCTGACCATCTAACTAAATGGCAACCCTCTAGAAAGGTTATGTGGCGTATAATGTGATATTAGGAACAGGTTCCTGCACTCTCTACAAAATTTTGATCATTTGTACATCGAGTCGAAAATGAAATGCATGCGAAGTTCCGTCATGATCGGGGTGTGTCATGATTACTTGCATTTTTAGCTAGTTATTACGAGGGGTGATCAAAAAGTAATGTCACGTATTTTTTTTATCGAAAGTGACGACAGATATGAGAAAATTACGATATATAAAAGTTAGTTTGGTTCATTGTTAAAGTTTCCTGTTAGTGTCGTGTGCATCCGCCAAGCGCTAGCGACGTGATAGTCCAAACAAGATGGCGGCTCTCATTTCATCGTCCAGTGCTTTCGAGCGGCGGAGTGTTATGAGTTTTCTTTGTTCAAAAGGACTGAAACCAGTCGATATCCATAAGGAAATTGTATCGGTGTACGGAGGTGATATCGTGCACCTCCAAACAGTACAACGTTGGTGCAAGGCTTTTAATGAAGGACGAGAGGACCTGCTGGACGAACATCGCTCTGGCTGGCCGCGGGAATCCATGACTGACAGGAACATTGCCGCTGTGGAAGCGCAGGTGCGGGAGAACCGACGGATAACGGTGAAAGAAATTGCTGCAACGTTGGACATTTCATATGGGACGGCGTACGACATTGTTCACGAGCAGCTCGGCTTTCGCAAAGTATCATGCAGGAGGGTGCCACGACAGTTGACGGCCGAACATCAAGGTACTCGTTTCTATGCTTGTTTACTGCATCTCACCCGATACCAGGAGGAGGGTCAGGATTTTTGGGATCGAATCATCACAGGCGATGAATCATGGGTCCACCATTTCACCTCCGAAACCAAGATGCAATCGGCGGTTTGGAAACACATCTCATCTCCCACAACGAAAAAGTTCGAAACTGTGCCATAAGCCGGCAAGGTCATGATGATATGTTTTTGGGATTGCCGTGATCCGATACTGCTTGGGTCTCTTCCACCGCATACCACTGTCAATTCCAGAGGCACAACTCCAACGCAGCCATACGGAGGAAAAGACCTGACTTGGCAACGGAGGACATCGTGCTGCACCACGACAACGCACGTCCTCACACAGCGAAACGGGTCACTGACATGTTGCAGCGATGGAACAGGGAAACACTGTTTCGTCCTCCATGCAGCCGGGACCTCGCTCCCAGTGACTACCATATCTTCAGACCGTTGAAGACGTCACTGGCCGGTCAACATTTCCGTGACGACGACGTGTTGAAATTGGCAGTTCGCCACTGGTTCCACACTCAACCGGACGACTTTTATCGACAGGGTGTGTAAAAACTTGTCCACCGCTAGGATCATTGCTTCAATCGGCTTAGAAATTATGTGGAAAAATAAAAGTTGAATTGTTCTATCGAATGTACTACATGTGTTAATTTTTTCCCGGTCACGATTTTAGAGAAAAAAAAATGTGCGACATTAGTTTCGATCACCCCTGGTAATTCATTAAATAATCTTTCTTCTCTTTTTACCTCTGAAACACATTACCTTGGCTGTTAGACTTAATGATGGATTTACTCTTTTCATTGGATAACTTGCTATATATATCTACCTTTCTCTTCTATCACAAAACTTAAGCCATTAACGATATTAAAAACGGCAGATTGCAACTTTGGCTATGAGATTTGAGCTATCTGTCTTCTGATGGTCTCTTTCAGGTCACAGAGCATTAACTTTATTAATAGTGGTTTTCTCGTTTTATTTTCTGGAGAATGTCGAGTTTTATTTGCAGAGCTAATAATAGTTTTTTATTAACCTAATCTAACTAACTCTGCAGAGATAGTTAGTATAATCTTTGACTACATTCTATCGGGCTCAGCTGAAGATTAGGAACGTTAGACATAATACTATTATTAAGTTAATAGCGATAGAGAGTATTTTGAGATTTTCTCATAAATTTTAATTACTTAGCTTTAGTGTTATTTTTCGTTTTTTTAAAAGCTTTTATTTTTTATAAGCTAACGAAGAATTATCAAATTACTATTTTACCAAATATGATACCGGAAAATGAGGTTGCTTATATTACACTTTTACGGTCGTCTGTCTCTTATTTCCTGTTGCTTGTTTTTAAAATTCTGTTTAATATTCACACGAAGCCCTGTAATCCTCAACGTGCCACTTTTATGTAAAAATTACGATAAATCTCGTTTGGTTGCCGAGCAACACCTTTTGAAAGATGGTGGCTCCCTAGGATCACTTTTCAGCGATGGAATTTATGGTTCTCTAAAGATGATTCGTTTCAAAATGTTCTTTGACAGAAATTATTTTCCTCTTGGAAGGATTACAAACATTTTGGGAAGTAACACTTGGGAAATACCTGGAAGGTCTGAAAGGGTAGGAGGTATTGAGCTCATTAAGAGTTTTACACGTGTGCGAAAAATAAATTCTCGTTAGCAAGGCGGTTGAGTTAATGAGCGAATCGCAATTTCAATTTGGGTTGGAAATAATTTTTACGGAAGAAAAAAAATGGAAATGGATTACATTCGTTCTTTTTCAGCCATCCTAATAAATGAGTGTTGATAATTTAATCGTACGTTTCCTCTCTTGATAGTTTCGTTATTAGACGCGAAATTTTCATGCTAGAATAAAATAATGAAGCCATATTTCGATAAAAAATGGGATTTGAAGAATTTATTTTTAGAATATGTCGAGACAAATTTGTAATTAATTTTCAGATAGAAAATAAACATTTATACTTCAAATTCTCTTCATGAATGAAATTTCCTAATGTTCGCAGTCTACAGCCTTGTCATATCAAAAATAAAATGTCGTAGAACTACATTTATAAAGATAATTAAAAATCGGAGAGTATTTATTTTATTAAGTATCTAAGAAAAATTAAAAAATAATTGTGCTTGCAGCATTCAGCTGTCTATATGTAATAGGCCTATCCATAAGGAATGATCCTATCTTAGAATTCGATACAGGAATTTGGTCTAATATTTGCCGTACGCAAAGTGCTTGTTTAGGCGTGGCTTACAGCAACGTTTTAAGAAGTGCCTTTCGATTAAACTTTATTGATTTTTACAATATTCAAATAACTTCCGTCGTTGTAATTTACAAGTTTGTCGCATGCAAATTATTTAGGTCGTTTTTAGATGAATTTGATTACCAGAATTTTCCGAATCATAATACTCAACTGTTTATAAATCTTTCTGCCGTAAAGATATATTCATTGTTAAGTTGGTGACTCTAGTCTGCAAAAGTTATGTTAAACGCATGTGATTCCTATAGATATATATGATGAAAAGTTTTTATTGCATTATTCGAATAGCTTATATAAAAATTGATAATAAACGGGTTTTTTTTTATCTCTGGAAGTAGAAATCATGTTGGCTACTGTTACCTTTCTTGTCCCTATTTTACTGTATATTAATAATAAATCTTCGTAGGGAAGATCCAAATAAATAGCTTTACTGTTAAAAACTGTATTGCCAACTAGGAGATAAACAACTTAGACGGCACCGACAAGCGACGGCTACGCCCATTTATTGATTAAAATGGTTGCCATTGACAGTAATACTCCAGTAATGAACATAGCCCAGCTACAACTTTGGATTATTCAATAGAGAAAACAATATCCGTTACCGAACAGGAATGAATAGTTGGACGGATGGACGGTGGAGGGATAAGAGTGAAATTAAAAAATCTGTCTAAAGGCATCGACTCCCATATAAAAAGTTTTTCATTTAAAATAGGGCAGTCTTCTCTTCAATATTGGGTTGTTGGTAAACGAATGTTTTCTTTTAAAAGAAGGTCTTAGCTTTTTTTTAAGTTTAGTAGTGTCCACATTCTCCCTCCCCTTCCTGAAAGAAGCAACTCGTATTTTATGGAATTGTTTATCCTTAGTTTAAACTAACAAAGCTTAAAAGTCAAATCAACAACGGAAACGAAAGCATATTGGCTTTTTTAATTTTTTTTTAAAAAGACAGAAACTAGGGCGATCAAAACAAAAGAGATTCGGGGATTTTTATTGCGCTTTACATTTCATTAGTTTTAAGTTGCATTTCTTTCTTAAAGTGTTTTGGAAATTTACGATCCTTACTCCAATGAAGATTAAAAAGAAAAAGATTATGCGCGAGAAGTGAACCAAGTGGAAAACTGTGTTTTAGAGTTACAAATTTAATATCAAAATTTAATATCACGATATTGTCGTTTTTTCTTTTCTAATTATTAAATATTAATTTTGTTATCAAAAATTTTAGAGCAATTATTGTACTGGGTGGGCAAGCAATAACGTGAGGTGTTCAGAGCTCGCTAGCGGGAATTCTATTAGGCCAAATGCAGTACATTTTGGTGTATATACTTAGTGGAACATGCAGTTTCGATTTCTGCAACAACAAAAAAAATAGTACCAAAAGTCGCCATAGGGGGCGCGTATTTCAAGAAAACAATGAATACCTAATTGTCAAATGAACAAATACCGTAAAAACCAACTTTAGTAACAACAATAAACAATGTTTTATTTTTAATTACAAATGTGTTTCAATATGATCACCAGTGTGCTGTTCCAATAGCTGCACGACATTTTCTACGGCAGCTCGCAGCATATCTGCGTTATTTGATCCTTTAAGGTTGAGAGGTCAGGAACATGTGCTTGATACACAAGGCTTTTCAAATATCCCCATAACCAAAAATCACAAGGGTTGAGATCAGGCGACCTGGGTGGCCATATCATGAGAAATGCACGACTAATTATTCTGTTGTCTGAAAAACGTTCTCGCAAGATCTGCTGCACCTGACGTCCGATGTGCGGTGGCGCACCATCCTGCATAAAAATGGTAGAATCCAGACAACCCTTTTCCTGCAATCGTGGTATCACAAAATTCTCAAGCATATCGGCATACCTGGCAGAATTGACGGAACAAGTCACCGGTCCACGGGGACGGATTTCTTTAAAAAAGTACGGGCCGATGATGAAAGAAGCAGTAAAGCCGCACCATAATGTTAGTTTCGGTGAATGCATAGGAGTTGGCAGACACACTTGTGGATTTGATGCAGCCCAAATACGGCAGTTGTGGGTATTGATATCACCATTCAAATAAAAATGTGCCTCATCACTCCATAAAATTTGCCATGGCCATGCATCATCCACTTCCATACGTGCTAAAAATCTCAACGAAAAGTCAGTTCGGGTACGTTCATCTCCAGGAAGCAAATGTTGAACAGGTGTGAGTTTATAGGGATAAAATGTCAATATCTTATGCAATATTTTCCTCACCGTCGAATATGGGATATCTGTTTGGCGTGCTATTGCGTGTGCACTGCTGGTACCCTGCACAGTAGTCATCTCCTGTTCCACAACAGCAGTTGCAACTTCTTCATCGTGTTGCTGCCTGATTCGTTTGCGTCCCCGGCCTGGTTGCACTCCTAGAGTTCCGGTAGATTCAAATCGTTCAATCATTTTCCGTAAGTTAGTTATGCTCATCGGTCCTCTTCGTAACGTTTTCAATCGCCGGAATTCACGAAGGGCAGCACTTGCATTGTCGCTCTTCTGATAAAACAACTTGACTAATAACGCCCGGTCAGGCAGAGTAAGCGTCATCGTCAGGCTATTCGTTCGTGAATAATGGGAAATCATCAGCCTTGCCTTTTATTGTCATGATTGCTAAACACGGAACGCGCTTATGCAAATGTATTCATTGTTTTCTTGAAATAAGCGCCTCCTATGGCGACTTTTGGTATTTTTTTTTTTTTTTGCAGAAATCGAAACTGCATGTTACACTAAGTATATACACGAAAATGTACTGCATTTAGCCTAATAGAATTCCCGCTAGCGAGCTCTGAACACCTCACGTTATTTCTTGCCCACCCGGTACTTTGGGGTAATATGATTCATTCAAATAAAGAAGAGCTTTTAATTCATATACAATTTTAAGATATTAGCTTTTTAAATACGGCCTACTTCATGAATTCAACCTAACATCAATTCACGGCAAACCACCTGACAGATGTTAGAGGTCAAAATATTTTTTTACTTTTTTTGCATCTGAAATAGTGTAGTGGAGCCCGATATCAGGGCCAGACCAGTGGTAGTCAAGCGGCACGCGGGCCGGGTTGGAATTATGTATAGGGGGTATTGGGTTATAAATCCCAGTGTTCCACGATTTTGGGGAGAGTTCGAATCCAAAAGTTTTTCTACTTTTGTCATTCCCAACACTGACGATTCCAGAGTATGCGTCTGTCTTGCACCAATCCCTCGAATCGTTGTTTGTTTTAAGCTAAAGATAAAAAGGAGGAAGCGTACGAATAAATTATCAACATCCATTTATTTCAATCACTGAAAAAGAACGAACGTAATCCAAATTCATTTTTCCCTTCGTAAAAATTATTTCCAACCCAAATTGAAATTGCAATTCGCTCATAAACTCAACCACCTTGCTAATGAGAATTTAATTTTCGCACACGAGTAAAAGTCTTAATGAGCTCAATACCTTCCACCCTGTCAGACCTTCAGGGTATTTCCCAAGTGTTACTTCTCAAAATGTTTGTAATCCTTTCAAAAGAGGAAAATAATTTCTGTCAAGGAATATTTGAAACAAATCATCTTCAGAGAACCATAAATTCCATCGCTGAAAAGTGGTCCTAAGGAACCATTTTTCAATATGTGTTGCTCGGCAACCGAACGAGATCTATCGTAATTTTTACTTAAAAGTGGCAGGATGAGGATTACAAGGCTTCGTATGAATATTAAACAGATTTTTAAAAATATGCAACAGGAAATAAAAGACAGCCGAATATAAAAGTGTAATATATCAACCTCATTTTCCGGTATCATATTTGGTAAAATAGTAATTTAATAATTCCAATTAGATGGTTATAAAAAATAAAAGCTATTTTAAAAAACGAAAAATGTAACTAAAGTTAAGTAGTTAAGTTTACGAGACAATCTCACAATACGTCCCATCGCTATTAAAAATAAAAGCTACTTTAAATCTAACGTTCGAATCTTCAGATTAACCCGATAGAATCTCTGCAGATAAACTCGATATCCTGCAGAAAATAAATAGAGAAAATCACCGTTAAAAATTAATGGTCTACAGCCAAGATAATGCGCTTCAGAGATAAAAGCAGAAGGATTTTTTAATGAATTAATGATTAGCTGTAGATAATACCGTCATTGTCAAAATAATCGACATATCCCGAAAAAATGAACTGATTCTGATGAAACTTCACAGGCAGATACTTTTCGACCCGATATGTAAATTATCAAAATTTCGCAGAGAGTGCAAGAACCTGCACTTAATATCGCCCCACACGCCACGTAACCTTTCGAAAGGGTGTTATTGCCTGGGTTGCCGTTTTTGTTGGATGATCAGGTCCCCAGCCACCTCCTCAGGATCCTGTTGCTGAGGATATTCTATGATTTGTGTTGCACCTTGGGTCTATTTTTCAACAAGAAAACGCCTGGCTACGCTCCTCCAAAAGATTGTCTTGAGCACCTTTGGGATGTGGGGAAGCGTTGCCGGCGACCAAGAATTTCGGCAATTACTGGTAACAGTTATGTAGTTCATCAGTCCGATTAAGTGCGTTCATCATTCAGAACGCCATCCGGTAACTTTATGAATCCATGTCAAAATCAGAATCGAGCGATTTGGCGCAAGACAGATATGCACTTTTGCCATAATTATGTTGTAACCCGCCGAACTATTCACATTAACTTGGATTATGCAGTAATTTATGGCTTCATTGATAATTAATAATGGACCCAAGCCAAAAGATGAAAAGATACAATCTATAAGGAAATGTTCCCACCGCATTCGCAGTGACGGGAATCCTAGGAAACTAACCCTAACAAACACGAGGAAAAAAATTTAAAAAAAGGGAAAAGGAAGAAAACCCTGCTCAAGGAAAGGGTTTTTGGATCAAAAACAAAAAACAACACAAAAACAAAAAATGGCGTTATAACACCCATACACACACCCAAAACTGAAAAGGTCCGATACTACCCAGGACGGATTTCTTTTCCTATTATGACCAACATTAATCAAGCGAGGTAAATCTCCTTTTGGGAGGGGGTGATAGCTTGAGTTCCTAACGGGATTGAGATAATCTAGTTGAAGGCAGGGTTGCCAATTTACCTTATTTTTAGATGGGAATATTTATTGTTGGACATTTTTATAATATAAACTAAACAATGCACAAATGTAATAATTATTACACGGTCGGCAACGCTGGTTGAAGGCCTTGTCATCAATCGGAAGTACAGTATGTTTCAAATTTATTCGAACACTTTAAAAATAGCACATTTTCAATGATTTTGACCTTTATTTAATTTCTGCTTAATGATAATTTCTCTTAATTTCTATTTAATTACAATGCTTCAAATGAACTATAGGTCCTCCAAATATAACAAAAAAAATAAACAACTCGTTATTTAAAAAAAACACTTGAAAAAACTTAGAAAAAAAATTGAAATTGAGTATTTCACATTTATTCGGACAGGCCCTTCAATACTCCCATTTATTATTGGTCGTTGGTATTTAAGCAAATTAATGTACTTTTAAACATTGGATGGATCATTTTTTTTTCACTGGGCTTCGAATTGAAACACTGAGCTGCAATGGGACGAGGCAAAAATGTCACCGATTATGAAAAAGATCAAATGGATGCCTTTCCTAGCCAAGGAAAGTCCGTACGTGAGATTGCTGCTTTTGTCGACAGACCAAAATCGACAGTTGCTGATTACCTGAAATCAAAAAAAGCTCAGAAACCACCAAAAAATAAAACAGGGCCGAAAGCAATCTTAGAACCTCGTGATGTGCGGCGCATTGTCAACGCAGCATCCAATGAATGCACATCTGTAAGGCGAATTCGAGCTGAATTGGACCTTCCATGCAGTAGTACGACAGTGTACAGAACCATGAAAAATTCATCAGTGCTGAGACATGGACGTTTGCGTTCCATTCCACCATTAACAAACCACCACAAATGTGGCAGATTGACATGGGCTAGAACACACATGTCCTGGACCGACGAATGGTTGGAAGTTTTTTTCTCAGACGAAAAAAAATTCAATTTGGATGGATCGGACGGGTGGGCATGCTATTGGCATGATTTGAGAAAAGAACCGAAGACGTTTTCAAAACATCAAATGGGTGGCAGATCAGTGATGGTGTGGGGAGCATTTGGCTTCAATGGAACGTCAACATTGGCATTTATTTCACAAAGATTAAATTCAAAAGAGTACCAGGAGATCTTGGAAGAACATCTTTTACCTGCTGAAGCAGTTGTCTGTGGAGAAAACTGGCGTTTTCATCAAGATAATGCACCAATACATAATTCAAAGGACACCAAAAAGTGGTTGGAATCACATAATGTTCGAGTTTTGTCGTGGCAATCCAGAAGCTCAGATATCAATCCAATCGAGAACTTGTGGGGCATTATGGCCAGGCATGGTACAAAAATGCACGGCATTTTTCATCAGTTTCTGAATTGAAGTCTGCAATTGAAGATGCCTGGTACTTTCTGGATCCTGGAACTCTTCAAGAACTCATTCAATCAATGCCAAACAGTTTTTGATGTCATCAACAAAGGCGGAGGTGACAATGGACGTTAAATGTTTTTATTATTGTTTAAACTGGTGCTAAATCGTGCCTGTCCGAATAAATGTGAAACACTCATTTTCAATTTTTTTTCTAAGTTTTCAAGTGTTTTTTTTAATAACGAGTTGTTTATGTTTTTTGTTATATTTAGAGGGCCTATAGTTCATTTGAAGCATTATCATTGCTGTAGAAATTAAATAAAGGTAAAAACCATTGATAATGTGCTATTTTTAAAGTGTCCGAATAAATTTGAAACATACTGTAAATACTATTACTTCACATCATCTATATTTTTTCATACTTAAAAGTGCTATCCTAGCTTAAAAGACTGAAAGCAAACAAAATTAGACGCTCTGCGTTCTGAAGTTTAATCTCTTTTTTTTTTTTCATAGCACGCTCGCTTCGTCGACCCCGAAGTCATCACTACACCTGCGGATCGTTCTTCTGCATGGTTAGACCTCTCTCGTGGTCGGTTGGTTTTTCATCTATCATCCTTGAAACCTGCTTGCGATCAAAAAAGCAAAACAAACGTCCTTTTTGGCCGTAAGCTACTGATTTCATTACGTTAACTTAATTTGAAAAACAATTATACTCGGCTGAGTTTGCTTGCGTCTTGGTGCTCGGATTGGAACCGATAACAGTGAACGCATACTGACGTCCAAGACTGGTCTTATGTCTATAAGGATTTTACGTCTCTTTTCAAAAGAATATATTCCCGTTTTACTGGTATTGTTGCCACATCAATAGGCCTAGTTCTTGTCCGTAAGTGTAATATTTTTCTTCGGGTTTCTGTACTAAGCAACAACATTTTGTTTGAACGAACGCCGAATTAATCAGTCAGAAGTTAACTGTGCAGCTTCACCGTCGTCGTCGGCACTGAAGCCAAAAATTCACTCAACCTCCTCAAGGAAAATCTTATTTCTAACTGCCCGGACTGTCGTATCCTTCTTTTTTATTCCAATACATTTACGTTCTTTTTAATCTTTACCCAACGAATCCTACAATGCAAAAGCTCTCTTGTTTTATTCTTTTTAGTATCGTTTGAATCACTTTCATTGAACTTGCAATCACCGATTTTAAGCAACAATCGACGAGCAATCTTAGCAAATAATTATAAACACAAACTTACCTCAAAACATGTCTTAAATAAATATCCTCTAGTTTATTCCAAAGTTATTTTAACATGATAATATTTTAAGGCTGGATATCATTCTACAAAAAAGCATGATGCAAAAAACGACACCAAAAAGCGTTACGGGTGCATTGTTGATGCCAGCTTGAAGCACTCACAGGCACTGAAAAGTCACTTGACTATTTTTGTATGAGCAGCAATTTTTATTTAAATATTTACTACAGATATATTATGAAATGCAGGGTGTCAAAAGTCGTTTGACGCCTTCCTATCTTAGATACCAATGTAGATACGCATGAATAGGAACTTGAGGGTGCTCTATCTGATGGAGCACCATTTATCATCTCAAATATGCAAATTAGGACATATCCAAATTCTATCTCGAAAACCGTAAGCCGATGAGCGGATCACCCACAATCCTCATTTGCAAGCTCTGCAACATTAAAACCTTGATTCCTGTCAACATTGAGGCAAGGGATGAGTGGCCATAGGAGGAAAGAAGAGCAAGAAAGTCCAAAGATCCTGGGTTCAAGTCTCGGAAGTAACCTCCGAGTGATTTTTTTTTCCGAATATCATTTGCCAAACAGGCAAATTATTTCATGCACCATCCTCATCCTGTTCTGGAAAGGTCCACAATTTACCATAAAGTCACCAGTTTCCTGTGCTGTGCAGTTGGTTTAAAAAAAAAAGATGGCACAGTACACTAACCAGGAAATGATCAACATGGTCCTCTGCTTTGGTGAGGCGAGGCAAAACTACCATGCAACAACCAGGCATCGTTGAAATGTCGTGCGGAATTATGCAGTGATGCAAGTGGACATCACATTGAACACCATTTGGATTGATGGAAAGACTTACTTTTTATCAGAGGAGTGTTTGTAAGCAACAAACAGCAGAAGAACCAATTGTCCTGTTGCAGAGCTTGCAATGAGGATTGTGGGTGATCCGCTCATCGGATTTTGGTGAACTTTTTTTTTGTTTTGTTTGGAATTAGTCTTAAAACACAAATGTGCAATTGGAATTTTTTGTGTATCTCTTACGGTTTTCGAGATAGAATTTGGATGTGTCCTAATTTGCATATCTGATGATGAAAGGTGCTCCATCAGATAGAGCACCCTCAAGTTCCTATTTATTCCCTATATTGGTATCCAACATAGGAAGGTGTCCAACGAAACCTATTTTGACTCATCCTGTATATTAAAAGTGTTGTAACAGATAGCGTCACTTACTTCGGTGTCTTACCTAGCCAATTCGTGTAATGGCCTAACGTTTTGAGCCGGCCAGTTAGCCGAGAGGGCTAGGACGTAGGCTTTCTAGTTCTCGAGTCCGCCTGGCCGTGGGTTCGAATCCCGCCGTGGGCATGGATGTTTGTGTTTGTCCTGGGCTGCGTACACGATAGAACTTGTGTAAAAGGCGCAAAATGACCTTAGTAGTCGACGCCTAAATTTCTAGAACCCCCTCTAACGTTTTGCTTTCAGTGTTTTGAATGAAGACTTATGAATCCTAGTATATTGGAATAAACTCTTTTCCATTACAATAAATATATTTTCTTACAGACATTTTAATTCATAATTTATTATTTTGAAACCCTGAAGTATCAGATAAATGTTCATTCAGAATTTTTGATGTTTTTTCGAAGTCTTCATCTTATTTACAATTTATGCGATTGTTGAATTTCCGTGCTTTGACGTGCTTAATTTATTTCTACAGATTCATTCCTTTCTCTTTAGAGTTAACAATAATGTCCTTGCCCAAAAAAAGCGTTACGGGTGATTCAATAATCATTATGGAATTAATTTTTCGTCATACAAAATATGCTCTTTTTTTGATTTTAGATACTGCGAAAAGGTTGCGCATGCCGTGTTTGTGGGCACAGGCGCGAGTAAGGAGACTTAGATGCAGCCTTAACTCTACATATCGAGAGACTCGTTACCAGTGCTTATACTTCAGTTATTCTAAGCCCTTATTCAGTATTCCCGATGTACATAATTCTGTAGACCCGTCCATTGATAAATAAATAAAAGGTTTACTGTATATAATATTTGTTGCATCTAAAAACATTATCATGATTCAGTGCTTCGGACTGCAGATTCGAAACTAAGTCACATTTTACCCTCTTCTCTATTACTCATACACAATAAAGAAGTATATTTTTATTCCGGTATAATTAGTCTTAAAATTTCAGTCTTCAACGATATATATTCTTTTCCCAAGTCATTTTATTTCCTATAAATCAGTTCTTCGCTTTATTTCCCCTTTTTCTTTTGGACCTTGAAACTATACGCGAAGGATTATATTTTCCGGCACGTTACAACACATACATTCACACACACACACACATACAACGATTAAGACTACTTTAAAGAAATCATCTATTCTACGTCTTGTATAGAAAAACTGTTTTCTTCATTTCCGAATAGAATTAAACTCCACTCTTAGAATTCCGAATTAAGTCATCACACCATCAGTGTTTGAACCAAGTAATCGTAGTAACCAAGCGAATTTTTTTTTATAAGGCAACATTGTTGCGTCGGCGCTCAATGAGATCCGTTGGCGGTTGCTTTCTTTTACTCGCGGACCACGTATATGCTCTGGGTCATTTTAGGCAATGGATATCATGGCGGATGGCATCTCTGTTTTTTCTTGCATCTCACTGCTCTTTTCTTTATTCGTCACCCTGGGCTTGATATCTTAAGGCATCTACGGCAAAGTGACTGAAAGATTTTTTTGTAGATGCCGTTTGGTTTGCTGAAAAAGTTGTTGTTTTCATCTAGCCCCAGTTTCGAGGTATCTTTTCTATGTTGCCCTAGTCTGTCCAACGAAAGTTTGATTGAGCATGGCCAGTTAAACATCCGATTTCAATTGTTAGACATTGTTGCAAAATAAAATTAACAATGCCTAATAATTGAAATTGGAAATTTAATTAAACACGCCCAATCAAACTTTCATACAGTATTCTGATATCGTGACATATTGTTGGTGGCGGACAACACGTACAGAAAACAAACGGCCAGCTGTTTTTGCAATAATGAATTAAATAAAAAACATAGAACAAATGATGTGGAAGTGTGCTAAATACACAGCTGAACACATTCATATTTTTGAGTATCGCAATAATTCCTTTCTAAGAGACACACTGAACCTTGCGTCGTCTTCAAAAGTCGAAACAAGATATGAAGCACAAATCATTGGAGTCCGTGAATGTACAGGACTGGAAAAACCTTAGACTAACGACGTCATCATAAAGGGTTGGTGGAGCACTTGGTATCAAATAGATAAATACAACAGGCATCAAAACAAAGATAAAAGTAATGAGAAATCTAGATAATTCCTTTTTAGACAATTAAACAAATTTTCAAAAGTTAAAAAAGTACCCAATACGCAATGACCTTTTCAAATTTATTACCTCAAATTAGCAAATCAATAATATCGGCATTCGTCCTTGCTTCGATATTATTGAAACTGAGAATGAATTATATCGGAGGACTTTTATGATATGCGACACTCGAAGCAAATCCACATATGTCGCTCACAAGATATCCTCTTAATTCATATGGAAATTTGCTCATGTAAATCTTGTGAATCATCCATACTAATTAATTTATTAAAAGATTGGGCGCCATACCTCATAATCCAAATTGTTTAAAGGCGCGACCACACAGAGCGCGATGGACGCGACGGATGCTACGCGTCCAAAATTGTCCTCCTCTATTCGCTATTTAAATGGCCACACAGAGCTACGGACGCGATGTTCTGGACGTTTTATTTGCGCAAATATTTTCGGGACGTCCAAAACATCCGTCGTGGACGGGCATAGCAGTAGATAAGCATTGGCGAAGTATTCATCGCCTGTAACCTAATTTTTTTTCTATTGGTGATTTCAATCATGTGAATATGCTACGATTATGGCGATTGCAGAGCAAATAAATAAATACAGATTTTTTGGAAAAAAATAAAATCTTGTAAACATTCCAAGGAGGAGCTTTAGCAGTGAAGGAGAAATACATTTATACATTTATTAAAAAAATAATCCCCCTCCCCCTCTCCCCGAGTAGGGTAAGGCAAATAGCATATCCTGAAGTCATCTATTTTTACCCCTTTATCTACACTTTTTACCTCTCCCCAAGTTTTTTAATCAAAAATTAATTTTCTCGAACGTAATATGTAGAAAATGTAAAAAAGCTCGTATTTTCTTTTCTTTCTCATCATTTCCAAACGTATGATATATCACAAGCCATATGTTGGCATTATTCTAAATACCACGTGACTACCACCCCCGCAAATCCGACCCCAATGGAACACCTGGGCCTAAATTTCATAGTAATGTAGATCTTTCCTAGAGGAATCTGGATACTGAATTTCACGCCTTTACGTACCTAAATAGCACATAGATATGTTGTCCTCTCTGAATCCCACCCCCGTAATTCCGAACCCAGTGTACCAATCAATACCAAGCTAAATAGTGCAGATGGACATGCCCATAGGAAGCTACATTCCGAATTACAACCTTCTACCTCAAAAAATGTAGAAATTATGAAGGGGTACACAGTTAAGACATTATAAAACCAATCAGTAGCTCCATTCTTTCGCTATTGAATAATATAGATTATGAACACTTGAGCAATCGTGCGTCGACAAAGTGATTCCACGTGCGCGCGCCGATGTCAGTAATGCTTAAAAGTTGAACAGAAAGTAACAATGTATTCCTTCTTGACAAATCGATTGGTATATGACATGCCATTATCTTTTAATTCTTTACACTCACTGTTTTAGCACGTGAATTCGACTTGAAGGGGTCCACGAAAAATTCTGAAAAGTTGATACGGCCGAGCTAAGAATTTGATAGTCATATTTCTGAAAACAGAATTTGAAAAAGTTAATCCGTTTTCAAGTTATCTTGCAAACGGCGGATGGCCGGATAAACGTACAGACCAAGGGCGCATTCTTATAAGTAGCTTTTATGCTAAAGCTCCTAATAAATAGCTAAAACAATATAAATGTATAATTCATTAAAAGAATTAAAGAAGTATAAACAAGAATTAAAAAATAGTGGTTTTATATAGATAACAAACTAACTAGTTTCAACGTTTATTCCTGTATTTTTCAAAATATACTTTGAAAAAGACAGGAACAAAAAATCAAACGAGTTATTCCTTTGTCTTAATATTTGGTACTGTAAAGCTTCAGTCCATATCGTTCCGAAATACTATGAATAAAAAAACATTTGGAATAATTATAATTATGTCGTAATAGTTATAATTAATTACAATAAGCACCATATAAATATTAATCCATTATAACTGCAATAAACATTATTAAGTAGCGGAAGAATGGAGCTACTTATTGATTTCACGATGTCCGTTTGTCCGTCCGTCCGTCCCCTTCATAATTTCTGTATTTTTTGAGGTAGAAGGTTGAAATTCGGAATGTAGTGTACTATGGGCATGAGTACCTTCACTATTTAGTTTGGTTTTGATTGGCCCACTGGAGTCGGAATTACGGGGGTGGGAGTTAGAGGGGACCAAGTGATCTGTGTGGTATTTAGGTATGTAAAGGAGTGAAATTCGATATGCATATTCCTCTAGGGAAAATCTATATTCCTATGAAGTTTGGGCAAAATTGTCCCAGTGGGGTGGAGTTATGTGGGTGGCAGTCACTTGTCTTTAGAACTATGGCAAGCATAAGGGCGTGTGATATTTCATTCGATCGAAAATGATGAGAAAGGAAAGAAGATAGGGTTCTTTTATATTTTCTAAATATTTAGTTCGAGAAAATCAATTTCTTGATAAAAGAAATTGAGGGGTTAAAAAGTGCAGATTAAGAGGTAAAAATTGATGAACTCAGGGCTTCCGCTACTTTCCTATAGCTTCCTCGGGAGGCTTAATTTCTTGTTTCTTGTTATTTTAAATTTATCTTAAAATTTAGCCCTCTCTTTACGTAAATCTTCAAATAAGCAACGAAATAAACAGATTTGTATACAAATCGGAGCGAACAAAGCATCCGTCGCCTCTGTCTCGTCCATCACATCCATCGCATCCGTCGCGTAGCGCTGTGTGTAGCCGTAGTTTTACACTGTAATAAAACTGTCCAATTTAATGTTTGTCCGAGAAGTACTGATGCGACAATAGAAAAGTCAATATTACCAAATTTGTCAAGCCTCAGCCGTCGTTCGCTACTTGCAGAAAATTCCTCTGGACCAGGCTCATTTTTGGGCTGTAGGGGAACAGCCGCTCGGATATAATTCCATTCCGAAGGTGAGACGTCTTCCTTTAAATCTTTATATATTAAAATGCAGGTTGAGGGTGCGTCTGTAACGCCCATATTCACCAACAGCAGCTTAACCTCTCTTTTGCTAGTCAGGCTTAAAAAGTTCAAATTCGTTTTAACCTGACTGATATACACCAACATTTCAAGGCGACAGCTTGGCCATAACCTCCAATGATATAGCTCTTACGCCCGTATTCAGCACGGTTTAAACTCTGCTTCAAATGTGTCATATTCACCACGCGGTTAAGTCAACTTAAAGTCTTAGACTGAAACGCATGCGCAGTGTATCTTCAGCAACTCCGGCCAAAGAAAAGAGGACGATATGCAGTCTTCGTACTTTGAAGACGTTTTGTTTCTAAACAAATTCATTCGTCGATGATATTTGCGAAATTATCCACACATGAGACCAAATATTCTTTCTCAAACTGAGAAAAATTACCGCCACATTGTTTAAATATAAATTTGCTTTTCTGTACACGTTGAAAGTAAATTTATTTTTACCACATTGTTGTTATGACATTCTTACCACATTGTTGTTTATCGCCATGGCCATGCTTGGAATGGACTTCGTACGAACAGACGTCACTTCCTTAGTGATGCCATCTTGGTTCCACACAGCCGTTGCTAGGAAGAGTTTAAAATCATTTTCTCCTTTTGAAATTAATTTTGGGTCGTCATATAAAACGTAGCAATACAATATAGTTTTATTGCAGACATTCTGATCGCTTATGTAGCCAAACTAGTGTCCGAATCAGCATATCTAATACTTAGCAACGACTTGTGTGGAACCAAGATGGCGCGTTGCCAAGGGGTGGAGCTAACTTTTACGTCACTCGTGCGAAGTCAAAACCAACTAAAAAGACAGGCCGGGGCACTAAAAAGTCACATGACCAAAGTAGATCCAGCAACAATCCAATCTTCATTGTTTCCAACAAACGAAAAGACACTGACTGTTGAAATCCAGGTTGGAAACAATGAAGATTGGATTGTTGCTAGATCTACTTTGGTCATGTGACTTTTTAGTGCCCCGGCCAGTCTTTTTCGTCGGCTACGTGCGAAGTCCATGAAATGTGACCGTGACGTCAGGTCATATACGTGTCATAGGTCACGTGAAGCTTTTAACCAATGACAGAAGTCGACACAACGACGTTTGGCTTACACTACGGCTTAGCCAAGCTCCCGCCTTGAAATGTTGAAGAATACCAATCAGATTCAAACGAAGTTGAAATTTCAAGCCTCACTTGCAAAAGAGCGAGTTAAGCAGTTGTTGGTGATTTATGATCCGTATATGACCTGACGTCATGGTCACATTTCATTCCAAGCATGGCCATGGCGACTAAACAACAGCGCGCTTGCTGGTCTCCTTCACGAAAGTTTCGTGCGATAACCGGTAGCGCTTTCGAAAATCAACCTCGTCAAGTTGTACAAGGTAGATAATTTTTTTTTCTTATTAGATTCATCGTTTGCGACGAATGAATTTATTTAGCAACAAAACGTCTTCCAAAGTAAGATGAGACTGTGTCACGATTATTAATATGCTAAGATAGGCTTTTATCGAATAGCAGAGACATATCTCCCCAGAGGCTAGCATAAATCGTTTGCAGAGAAGGGAAAGGATTGAAAACGTGTTGCGATCAACTAATTTTAATGAATCCATTCAAAATGGCAACTATACATTTAAAAAAATGATCTAAGAAGTGCTGAATATTAAATAGTCCTTTCGGACTTTACATAAGTCGGCTTCAGGCCCGTCCCGGGGCGCAAGTATAATTGGCTCGAGGTCGGTGACCTGGGCAGTGAAGACTCGTAGTCGTTCTTGGCTGGGGCGAGCTGCTGAAGCTGGGTATGTGATAAGTCACTTGATAGAAGATCCTTGACGTAGCTATGCTGGAGCACGTCGACCCGGTCGGGTTTGGGAGCTCGGACGTCGGGACTGAATGAGCGAGAAGAAAACAGTATTATGAACAAAGTCACGTGAGCTAATCTTATACAATGATAAACTCGCTCCTCCTTGGGCTTCGTCGTGGAGCTTAACAGAACTGTCAAGTTTAAAACTGTATTCTTAATGATATGCTTAACTTCTAACTTATCCTCTAGCAGAAACTTACAGGACAGGAAGAGCGATGAAGCCAAGCGCGACACGCGGCATGAGTACTCAGGACACGCGACACGCGACTTGCAATAAACGGGTTGGAGGTCAGGCCTATTCCTTCCCTGTCCGGCCTAGAGGTTGTCTTCTCTGAAGACGGAATAAGTTGCTAAGGCTCGGGGCTCGGGCGTCTAATCTCAGAAGATCCTTCGTTCCGAGTCCTAAGAGTCCGAACGCTGTTCACTTCAGTTTCCTGGTCACTCTGCTCCTCAGTGAAGGGTTGGGCACGGGGCAGGACGGTAGAGCAACGGTTGCTGTCGATCGATTCACCGATGTAACGCAATTTGCCCTGAGGTTCGTCCGGGCGGGCCGTTGAATTGAGATCCTCGTTTGCTTTGGGAGAATCAGATAGAGCAAAGTCATTCAGAAGATCCTCGTTTGTTGAGAGGTTCTAATAAGCATAAAGTCCTTTGAAGTCGCACTGGGCGTTGGATTCCTCTGTCGCCTTCTCGGTCGACGCTCCTATGGGCGCTGGGATCCTTTCGTGCTTGCTTCTTCCTCGGGGGTCGAGCCGTCCCTCTCGGCTTCCTCTGACGCGGGCTTCTACGTGTTTCAGAATGGTTACGAATTATATTTCTTACTAAGGAAGGTGGCTTACAACGATCCTTGGGCCTACGTTCGACCCTAGTAGTCGAGCATTCTTTCTTGAAACCTGGCCGTCCATCGTGTCGCTTCCTATTCGGTCGTGGGCCTCGGAACCATTCCTGCCGTTGAGTCTTTACGTCTCGGGAAACTCTCCTTCTCCCTCGATTGTTACTCAGGCTGCTCTTTTTATTTAGTTTTTTAATTAGTTCTTTTTGCATATTAAAGTTACCAGCCAATGAGCATTGCGCACCCTGTCTCGAACCTTCGGGTCTGATGAAAAAATTGCCTAGAAGGGGGGAAGGTATTTTTCCGTTTCTCCTCCCAACCTTCTGCTAACCCCGCTCTCCGTTGCTTTACCTGAGCGTTTAACTTCGTCTGATCACTTCTCTTCGCTCGACTCCGTCTCGTCTCTGAGAAGTGATCTGACCATGGAGGTAAGAATACCTTATTCCTACCTCCATGGATCTGACAGACTGCATATCGTCCTCCATGTTGCTTTTCTTTGGCCGGAGTGGCTGGAGATAAACAGCGCATGCGCATCGGTCTAACGTAAGATCCACTTAAGCGGCCGTAGGGGGCAACTTAACTCAGCGGCATTTAACTGCGTGGTGAATAAGAATTATGCTTAAACTCGAGTTTAAACTCGTTTTAAAACGTGGTGAATACTGGCGTAAATGTTCTAAAAACCTTTTAACCACTTATCCGATTGTGCTCGTATTCTCACCATATGTTCGTTAGGTTCAGAGTAAGGTTTACATGTCCCCAAAGTGGGGGGTAGGGGGTAAATATATTATATCTTGGTTTTTGTTTGTTTGTTTACTCAAGAGATGGCGCCAGGTAAACGCCATTAAAATTTCATCAAACGAACAGACTGAGCAACGTCGGACATATCCTAGTTTTTAATAAAACAGTCAATATTCTAACAGTTGTTACTATTATTTAAATACGAACATTTAACACAATTCGTCGAAACTTCGCCTTCCCTATATGAGCAATTAATTTTGCAACATTGCGGAGGACGGCTTCCTTACAATTATCGAGTGCATGATTTAAATGAACAAGTCGGTCTTATTCAGTCCAACGCTCAAATTCTTACAAAAACTAACTTGAGAATGACGAGATCGAGTGTTGAAATGGCGCATCCATTCCTTTCGTGCGTTCATCGCATTCCCTTGCTCGGCTCTTATCCCAGCTCCACATGAAACAAGATCGTCCGACCCAGGATTTGCCGCTCGCCGCCCTTTTACACTCTTTTTCGACCAATCGAGCCTCGATTCACCACCTGAGCCATTTGGATATTCCTTGAGAAAATTACTTTGTAATTTGGCCGCCTCGGAGTTCCCGTCATACTCCGTAGCAGTGAAAGCTTTCGCTTTCGACTTCAATCCTCTTGGCTTCTTGATGACGAAAGGTTTCGCTTCCTCATAAAATTCAGATGACCTATATCTTGTAGATGAAATATGCCATTTCTGTAGGATGCTGAACACGAAAATTACAAATATTTTGCTTTTTCAGCTATGGTTTTTAAGATATCATCAGTTACCTGCTCTATGTCAGCTGTCGGATATTCTGCACTGTTTTATAGCAATCGCGCTTACTTGGGTGGTTATTGTACTCTATAATTGGTGAATCACGTAGCAGTATCCAGAAGTTAACATCCATCATCGTTGTGTTCCGTTTCCTTTATATCTGGCCTCCGTTGCTATATTATTCCGATTAAACCGCTAACCACGTTCATCAGTGACAGCGTCACAATTATACAGAATAAAGATAAGAACTGAGGAAGTGGAACTTTCAAACGATATTGCATCTCAGTTTATGGGATGAGCTTATGGTAAAAGGACAAAGTTCTTCCACGAAATGCTCATAGTTGTCCATCTTGCTGTTTCCTAGAAAGCCAGATGTCACCTTTGAAAGCACGCCATGCTCTATGCTTAATACCCATGATGCGGCAATTGAGTGTAGAAGTGTATGTAGATCTGAGTCATTGAAACACTCTGTCGCATCTTTACATTGCTGGGAATTTCTGCCGAAGATAATTAAATGCTGTGTCAATGTAATCTGTCGCCTTGGAAAACTTCATGAGGCCTAACTTGATGTATAGAGGCGGTGATAAAATCTTCCTAGAAGGGAATGTTTTATGAGTTTGCACAAATCAAAAATGTTTTGGAATCGTATCACGCACACGACACAATTTTAAGTACTCCCTATAGACGCAGTATATAAAGTTTTCACAAAAAAACCCTATTATCCAGAAAGAGCTATGGAGTTTATGTTCATAGGGAAGTTGACGAGGATAGTGGAGGCCTACAAATCATCTGCATCCCAGTTTCTACCTATTATTTCCGCAATAACACGATGAAACACGATGAAATCTTTTCGTTAATCCAATAACATTGTTTAGATAATGGATATAAAACTTTATCTGTTCTTCTTGTCAACAAAGGGTGTAAACAATGAAATGTACATGTGAACGTGTGTGTGTGTGTTGTTTGTGTGAGAGAGAGAGAGAGAGAGATAGATAGAGAGAGAGAGAGAGAGAGAGAGAGAGAAATATTACATTAAATGAAGCGGCACTGGGTGGTCAGAGGTTTCTTATCTTCAACATTTCTCACGTTTTCCTTTCGAGTTCTTCTTGGTCTCCTCCGCCCATTGTGCGAATGTCAATACGGGAGGAACCAACTGACAGTGACGTCCTCTTCTATCAGCCTTGGTAAAAGAAAACTTTTTGGTTCGAATCGATTTCTCCTGGAGGGAAGATGCAACAAGCGTTTACGGCTGAAAAAATTCTGGCTATTGAAGAAGAGAGACCCAACTTTTTCCCATTATTTGTACATATTCATTCATTAGAAAAACTTCTTAATTGTTTTATTTATTAATTAATCTCCTCATAAGCATGTACAGTTTTTCGTATACAATTTATTCATCTCTTCAACATTTTGTATTAAAAATAAAAAAAATTTAACTTCTCCACGGTTGCCACCGTCACGTCATGAATATTTAAAGCGCCACCACTCTATTGATGTCGAGTGCTATCTCATGAACCCCAGCTCAGTTTTTTTTCCCTTGATACCTGACAACCTTACAGGAAGTGTAAAGTCACGTGACCCTCGTCGAAATTGAAGGTGTGCGACAGGTGGGTGACATCTTGGCTTCCTCTTTTGTTGAAAGGTAAGTTGCGTCTGTGTACACGGCGATATAGAGTTGACTTTTCATGTCGATCAATGAGTTCACTATCTGACTCGTATAAATAAAACAGCAATATCTTCTGGAAGTTTTGTGGACTGAACTTTTATTTATTGATCGAAAGGAAAATCGGTTACAGTTTTCTCCTTTTAAAAAAGGCTAAATCATTGAAATCGTAGTTTATAAAGGAAAAAGTGAACTTCAGTTATAACTTCAAAATGCAAAAGTTCAAATCTTACTAAGTCGGAACTGTTGACATTCTGTACACTTGGAAGCCAACGTCACTCAAGATTTATTTCTCTCTAAATTCGCTTAGATAAAAATCCAATTTCTTTCAAGCCATTTGAGAAATGCTCCATTTCACGAACTGAGTTTTTCTAATGCTATAAATCCTTATTTTTAATCTGCCTGCGTAACTACTTAAACTGTAACGCATGATTGCAAATTTTCATTCATCTAAATGAATGGGGATGAGGAGATCGAATTTTATTATTTGCTCTTGCCACACACGACAGAAATTCAATTCTAGAATGAGAAATGGTTGTGAATGAGAAAGTTCAAGATTTATATCTGACATTGAGAGATCCTATTTCAGCCTTTTCATCGATTGGTCCTGTTATCCAGATATTTATAAGATTTTCATGCTCTCAAGTATTAATACGGAGAGCACGGAGAGCCAATTGTTGGCTCACTGCCAAACAGTTTATTGTTTAGCCCAGAGACAAATGAAAGAAGGAGACTGGCAGTGACCTCCCCTCTAGTGGTGCCTTCGCGCCGCCATATTGGGATTGGCAAGAAACAGCTGATCGTCCGAGGCAATGCATGTGAATCAATCGGGTTGGTTTGGTTTGTTTGGTGTTAACGTCATTTTCAACATCTATGGTCATTTCAGGACAGAGTTATAGGAGCCGCAAATTTTGCCTCGCAAGGGTTCTTTAACGTGCAGCCGGCAAACGACTACACGGGACCAACGGCTTTACTTCCCTTCCGAAGGAAGTGCGTGATCTCAGGATTTTCTCCCTGAAAAAAATCCTCATCGTCCTCGCCCGGAACCGAACCCGCGTCCACTGAGCTAGCGAGGCCCATGTGAAACAATCGCAAATAATTGCTTATTACAATATGTGGATTAATAAATTGATTATTTTATTGAACTGAGAATTATTTCTTCCTTTTCTTTTAATTTAAAATTTTAAAATATTTGTCATTAAAAGTATACGTTATCGTTAGTTAATGCAATAAAGTTGTTTTTTTTAAATCAGAAAACAGGTTATGCTTACTAATACTTCCAGAAATCATCTACAAAAACAGCTGAAATTACATTGAGAATATACGCCGCCTTAGGTTTTTACCAATCGTAACATGGCGAATGCTGCACTTCCGCTGGCACCAGTAGCGCTCAGCAAAATGAATAGGGCACTGCCAGTCTCTTTCTTTCATTTGTCTCTGGTTTAGCCAAGAGATTAGAAGTTTTAATTACATGCAAACATACATAGCTGTATATATTAAGGGTTATAATTGATAAAAGACAGAATCTTAGAATCCCCGCAAAGATTTAATGAAAATACATGTACCTAGAATTTACTGTCGCAAAAATCATAATGTCATTAAAACTGTTTTAATGACTTACCAGAGATAAGATCTATTGTATAAAACACGAGTTGCTCCTCCACATTTAATTTGAAATTCTCTCTGAATATAGCAAGTTCAAAAAAGTTTCAACTCTTATTTAGCGTGAGAAAACAAGTAAATGATTTATCGTCGATTTTGAATAAAAGCTTCGCCATTTTTCGATCATGAAATATTAAATTTAAGCACTTAAAACAAACTAAAAATCCAGAATATTTGGGAACAGGGCTTAATATATAGGATGCTTGAAATAATTATCAGACCCAGAGGCGACAATGCAATCATTTATTTAGTTTCGAGGAGAACGGAGTTGTTGGCTTGTGTATCAGTCAAAAAAAAAAAAAACATTTAAATAACATAAGTAGTTTTACTTAATTTGAAAGTAATTTGATTTGCTTAAATTTTCTGTATTTACAGACATACGCCAATTAGAAACAGTGAAACATGTTCGACTTTTCGACAACTTATAAAGTTGTAGAAGAGAGTTTGACGAATTGATGTCAGCATGATAATGATGTCACAAGGCTAAAGTCCCGCCCCTTGCTCTTCTCACAATTCCATTGCCACTGCTCCTCGAGAAATAGTGGCTGTCCTAGACAGGCCAGACAATTTTAATCGCTTAGTTTCAGGTGTCGTTCACTTATTCGTGTCCAGGCCCGAGGAGAGGGAGGTTCAGCTGGTTGATTGTTCCGGGGACCATGGAGCTCAAAGGGAGGCCAATGACAGTGCTCAAAGGGAGCCCGTGAAGGAGAAAATTATGCTTTCGGTGACCCTATCTGGTAAAACGTCTCATAATTTTGAGAAAAATTCTTTTAAAGTGGAAACTATGAAAATCAGAATTTACTAACCTACTCTTCTAGAATGAACGGAGTTCTATAACCCAATCGTTAACTAGGCATAAGTTTATAGGCAAAGTCATTAACCTCTTTTTTTTTTCTTTAGTCATGGAAAGTTAATAAGGTAATCAATGAAGAATAATATTTTATTAGACAACCCTAAAATTTTCAAAGTAAAAAAATTACGGTTCCAAACAAAACTCCAGGCAGACATATGAGGACAGTTATTAATTTTTTGACTTTCACATTGGTACCGAGTTGCTGTTGAACAACGACGCTAGGAGATAAAGAGAAAATCATTTTCTCAACAATTCAAGATATCGAGCGGCCTGAACTTTAGTTTTGAAATAATATTTTTTTATTTTGAAAAGTTTAGTCTTGTGTAAAAAAAAAAAAAAAAAGTATTTTTCAATGATTATCTAGGATAAACAACATTTTATAAGCTCTTATGATTAAGTTGTGTAAAGGCGCTAATTTTTGAATCACTATGTATGAAGATATGGTAGGACAATACGGGTGTATCTATATATTTGTAACAAACATCGGGCTACATCACAGAAGATGATCAAAGTGTCCGCCATGAGCAGCAATGAGTGCGAGGCAACGCCTCAAGTCGCTCGAGGATACAGTATCTGCTTCCTGTCGAACAACTACACAGGCGTTATTGATACGCTCTTCCATATAGTTGATGTCGTTAACCGGAGTAGCGTACACCATATTTTTCGTGTATCACCACATATTAAAGTCCAGTGCATTAAAGTCTGATACCGAGCAGGCCAATGCATCGTCGTAAGAAGATGTCTACCTGTACAGGATGTTGCAAATATATACAGGGGAATACTGCTGGTTAGCCTATGCACTATCCTCTCGACTGCAGGCGCCGGCTCGACATAAAATGATAATTGGGAAATTTTATTTTTTTAAACTGGAGGGAGTGGGGGGAGAATAGTGAAAAAATACCGTGTCTCAAGTTTGTTACAATAAATGTTCAAAGAAACTCCAAAATTGCTCAGCACAGAGAGTTGCCATCGTGATTGTTGCCAACGTGATTGTTGCCATCGCCTGGCGGATGTTGTTCTGCAGGTCGGTGACATCAACTGAAAGACCGTCACGGTAGACGTTGTCCCGAACATATTCCCACAAAAATAAATTACATGGAGTTAGGTCCGGATAAACACTCAGCAGTACTGCCCTGTATATGTTTGCAACATGCTGATGACGTGAATGAAAACAAGTGAATCTGTTACATATGCATGTAACTCGGTAACAACGCTTTGTAGGAAATGTGTTCATAGGGACATTTTTTTTGTTACAAATGTGTACATACACCCTGTATATTTCTTGTGTATTTCAAACATTAAATAGTTTCTTCGTCGGCAAATATGCACGTCAATGAAGGGAAGTTCACCGGCGGTTTCTTCTCTTGCGAACTTATACAGGGAGATAAAATAGAACATACAGTAATTGATTTAAATCATTTTGAAAGTGCTCACGTCTTATTTCTTTTTGTTAAAGATCTTATAAATGTCGTCAACATGACGGCTCCATTGTTTTTGAGACGCACGTAAAACAATATTTTCCAGTTTTATGCTACATAAATTCGCTATAAAGAGGCTAATTCTAGAACTCCTAAAGGTTCCATTAGTCATGTGATAGTATTGTCCGTTGGAACTAAAAACATTATTGTGACATTAGGTTCATTATGTCCTTAACTATGCCTAAAGGGTAAATCGTTTTCAGTCTTCTAACGCTTTCAATGTCTCTTTAAGCGAGAGCACTCGGAAAAAAGGCCTCTATGTTAAAAGAGATTAAGCATATTTAAATAGAGCCATGCTTTTAATGATTGAATTTTTTAAAGTTTGTGGAATAGTGGTTTTCTTAATTTTTCTGTAGCTCCTTTACACATATTTTGAAATTCGCTCTGTAGAAGCGTGAATGAGCTACAAAGCAAAAAGTTTTGTTACAGAAACAGTAATAGATTCTTGCTCATGAGAATGACCAGAATAAAATAACAGTTTGTAGCCGCGAATCGTAAAGCTTCTTCTCTAGAGGAGACTTCGAAATAAATTGCTTAACGACATGACGAAGATTGTAATTGTGGAGACCGGAATAACTAGACGGTTATCTGTCGACCGCTAACGAACATGCTGCTTAACGTTAATTGGGTTTAAGCATTAATTATATCACTGTAATTGGTTGAATAAATGACTGAAGAAAGTTATCCCGCAGTTCCCAGGTGTGATATTTGATGCTTCTCCTTTCTTAATGAATAATTTAAGTGACGAGCCATTCTATTGGATACTGGTGGAAGAGGAGGGAGAACTGCTAGCGCGTGAACCCGAGTTCTTTGCGATACGGTGTTCGCGGTTTTCTCACTCTCCCTTGGCACCTGACAACTTTACAGGAAGTGGAAACTTACGTGACACTCGATGAAATTGAGGACTGCGACAGGTGGCGACATTCGGCTTTCTCTTCTGTGAAGAAGTAAGCCCTATGCGGCGCCCTTGTGTGTACAGAACGATATCGAGATGACTTTTCATTTTGATCTCTCAGTTCTCAATCTGAGTAACATGAATGAAATGACGATATCTTTCTGGAAGTTTTGATGGGTTGAGCTTTCAATTTCAAATCGACAGGGAAAGTAGCCAAGGATTTAGAAATTTCCTTGGTCGCCGAACGTAACTTTCCTATTCTTAAAGGAGAAAAATGATTTTAAAAGGCTCTCAGAAACTTAACGAAAACGCAGAAATCTTGGGTTTCTTTTTCCCAGTGGTGCAACTTATATAGCCCTAAGGTTAAAATTCCAATTTATAAGTTTCTGAGTGTTTTTCAAACAGTGTAGGGCAGCCGACATGGTGTCTATTACGGGCTGTTCGACACTCTCAATTTATTTTGTCTTCAACGAAAACACAGCTTCTAAAATGCAAGCAATCACTGTCATATGAGGTATACTATGAAAAAGTTCTTTAATTTTCTAAATGGGAATTTGATAGTCTCAAAAAGGATTTATATATAAATTTCCTAGACAACTGTCGATAATGCATGAGCATAAATCTCCGATAGTAAGTAAATGATTAATTTAATCAGATCTGATTTATTTAAAACAGACTGTAAGAAGCACAGGGAGGAAATTAATTAAACAAGCAAAACATTTGAAATTAAAAAAGAGTTGTTATTCTTATTCCCGAGTGAATTGGATACAGAGTGATAAAACTCTGGAGAAATATAAAAATAATCAAGTGATGATAATTATTCTTGAGTGATACTTAGGAAAGTTATCCACCGGCAGCAGAGGACTATGGTAGCCATTTGAACTTATTCAGGCAATACACAATTTCGTATTTTAAAGCTGTATTTGGATATGAGAGGATTCCACCTTGTCCTGAATCGTAATTATTGATAATATCTTCTCTATGAATTTAAAGTAACCAAACCGAAGTTTTTTCCTCTAAACTCCTTGAAATAAAAACTCTTGAAGTTTATGAATGCGAATTTCTCTCAGACTATCAGAAATCCTTCTTTTCATTTACTTAAACGTCTTATTATACCGTTTGTATTCTCTATTCACCCCTTGAGCCTGCCACGAAACGTTTTTCACACAAGGCACGAATCTCATTTCTCTTGTAAGAAATGGGGTTTCATTGAAAATATCTGATATTTACGACTGGTCTCGAGAAATCCTATTTCAACTTCTTTCAAAGTAATTTCCAGTTTTTCAAAAACATACGCTTATTCTCACTGTTGTATAGGCCTAGTTAGAAAATGTGACCAGTTTCTTTGGCTCCGTTCCAAACTATATAATAAGTTAGAAGTAAGTTTCAAGGGACCTTTCACGATAGATATTCTTCAAATGCACTTCTCGAACTTATCTGTAATTTGAAAAGATTACAGTAACTCAAAGAGTACCTCTTCGACTATCGTCAAAGCTTTAATACATCTGTCTATTTTGTTAATTTCCATTTCACATTTCTAAATCACAGTAGGAAAGTGATCATGATACTTTATATTTCTGTCAATGATTGTGTTACTTTGAAATAATAATAAATGTTGTTTTAAATTCAAATCAAATTTGAAAAGTTTTTCTGACAACATATTAGGATCAATATACTCCATTTACAGGACGTACTCCATTTAATAGATATATTCAGGGAGTATATACAATGGAGAATTTTACAATACATTTATAGAAGACCTTTGGAATACATCTGTCTTCAGTGGATAAAGACAATATATATTTTTCATTATACGAAGAAAAAGGTAATTCAACGATCTTTTTCACAAATGGATTGTATGAATTTCCATTCCTTACCAAATGGGCTGTTTTTGATCCCAATATGTTGTTAGAAAAACTTTCTAAAATTAATTAAAGCTCTATCAAAATCTTCATCAACTCCCCCCTCCCAAAAAAAAAAAAACGACCAGGTAGTGTTTAAAAATATCTTCAGCTATTTTCCTATGAATGGTAGGTAAACTTATGTCAGCCAGAAAACAGTGACTACTTAGTTAAAGACCATGAAATTTTATAAATATTCGTCCTAAATTACATATTGGACTGATCATTTTATCAATTTATTTCACTTATTTTCCTGAAAAAATATAGTTTTGCCGTTTACAAATTTTCTGTATCGTTCCATAAACAAAGATAAATTCAAATCCGAAATGGGGCCATTAAATAACGAGATTGAAGCTGCTTAATATACGAGGGGAGATTGATAAATAAGGTCTCCATGGCTGTAACTTTTTTATTTGTTAACCGATTTTCAAAATTCTTTTTGTATCTTATACTCACATTTGTCCTCTATGTAATGCACTATTCACTTTTCGACATAGTCCCCATTCCTTTCCAAGCATTGCGCCAACGCGTGACTATTTGGGTGAACCCGTCGGAGAGGAATTCCGGAGCTGTGGTCGACACCAGGATTGAATGGCAGCGTTTACCTCGCCGTCAGAACCAACTCGTGTCCCTTAAGGGGCTCTTTCTTCTTTGGGAAGTGGTGAAAGTCGCAATGTGCAAAGTCTTTCATTTTTGAACTGCAATTTTTCATCTTTGAACTGTAGGCGCTGCAACGCCTCTGGTGTGTGGTGACTCGTGTGCGGGCGGACGTCATCGTAATCCAGAAGAGGGTCCAAAGCTGCCATTCAATCCTGGTGTCGACAACAACTCCGGAATTCTTCTCCGACGGATTCACCCAAATAGTCACGCGTTGGCGCAATGCGTGGAAAGGAATGGGGACTATGTCGAAAAGTGAATAGTGCATTGCATAGAGAACAAATGTGAGTATAAAATACAAAAAGAATTTTGAAAATCGGTTAATAAATAAAAAGTTACAGCCACGGAGACCTTATTTATCAATCGCCCCTCGTAATTTTATTGGAAGAAACCCTGTATTGCAATTCCTTTTCCCTTCAATATAGTCCCATAGTTTCCTCCTTCACTTTCGTCGTCTCCTTCAGTGAGTCCTCCTTCACATTCATCATTTCCCACAGTGCTTCCGCCTTCACTTTCATCATTTCCAGCAGTTCTTCCATTCGATAGTCAAACGGTCCAGCAACGGATAACGATTCGTGACCGGGGGCATGTGCATCCGTATACGGCGCTCCAGCACATCCCACAATGCTTGTTCAAGTCTGGACTCTGCGCAGGCCAGGGCAATAAACGGATGTCCGCACGGGCGGATCATGCCTGCGTTGAACGAGCGGCGTGACATGGGGCATTGTCCTGCTGGAAGAAGAAGTCCGATGAGGTGCCATAGAACTCCAGGAAGGTGTGTTTCCAACATCTCTTGGTACTGTGGGACATTCAGTCGCATGTCGACATCAGTGATAGGTCTTACGCCTGCTGTACAGAACGTGGCCCACACCATGACCCCACCGCCAGAGTCCTTCACTGTGGTACGAGGCACTCTGGATCGTATTTCTCGTTGGCCCACACACGACCGGCTTTCATCGCTCCATATGACCTTTGGCCAATCATGACTGAAGACGATCCGTACAGCATTCACCATTGAGACGAACGGCTTCCTCTTTCCGGCTCTCTCATAGAAGCCAATCTCATGGAGGATACGTTTCACTGTGCGCGTGCACTGATGGACCACGGGCTGCGGCTGGTGAGTAGGCGTCTGGATACCCTACAAAGGCAGCAGTGATGTCCCGCAGGGTGTCTTTGTGATACCTCACCACCACCCGAGACAAAGCACGTTTGTCTCTCGGCGACAGGAGTGGAAGTCGCCCGTAACGTTTTGCTGTCGTTGTTGCACCTGTCTGTTCGTATTTGTGCACGAATGTTGTGCACAGTGGAGCGAGGATGCCCAGTCAAAGCGCTGATTTCGCGAAGTGACTTCCCGCTAATGCGGCACCCCACAATCATTCCTCTCTCAAAGTCGGATAATTCTCGGATCTTTGGCATGCTGACTGGTGTTGCTCACTGCTGTACCACCTGATGAGTCTGTCTTTAACATGCATATTGTCCCGTGCATCCTACAGGGTGAGACCATACGAACATCACGAACTATCGTATTCACCAAATACTACACGATCATTGGCGGAGAAAGGGTCTTCTTCGTAAACTTTCTCCTCCGTATCGCTACTATAGATCGTAATTAACCTTCTGTTTTTATTTATTGGCTTCACTTACAGAAAATCGCTCGGCTGACGATAAAAGAGCTGTAAAGATGCATCTCTAACTCGATTCAGAAATATTGATTCTTAAATGCGGTTATGCTGGAGCGGTGATTTACATGCAAAACTGAACTGAAATAATAGCGAGAAATTGGATATATTTCTACAGTTAGACTCCATTCCAAGTTGATGGCGTAGCCCAGAGCTTCTCTCATCATTGGGAGCGTAGGCCATCTCAACATTAGACTACAAAATAGGAATCTGAACAACAAGATTTCAGACTTTATTCAAAATTCAGGCACTCCAATGAAAGAAAATGGATTGGAGGCCGAGACTGTAAAGCAAACAAAGAAAAGCCGACCTCTGCGATTTTAGCTTCTAGGATAAATTAGTCAGTATAAAAGACCTGGAATTAAAGCTTAAATCTATCACTTTGTATCATCACTTGTTAAAATAAAGATAAAGCTTCATTCTCTTGAAGAGACTACTATGATGAATGAGTCCATTTCAACAAACGTCGCAAGAAAAAGCCAAAAGAAATGCGAACTTAATTATAAATTAAGTAAACGACATGAGAACGCCCAAAGCGTAGAAAAATAATTAAATGAAGGAGAAAGTTAATTTTTAATATAATTATACTAATTAAGTTTATTTTTAATTAGTTTTCAACTAAGTTCTTGTTTCTTTTTAACCTTGTGTATTTTCCATTTTACTTATTTATTAACCCTGTTCGAGGATAGGATCCCCCCTGTCAGCCCTACTATTGTTGTTAATATTTTAATGAATTTTAGTAACATTTAGTTGACATTTTAAGCATATACGGGCATATGTAATTATTCCAGATTAAAGTGAAGTTCCAATTTTATTAATGCTAACTGCATAAAGTCAAAATTTTCTGAGATTTCACGCGCCCCCCCCCGGGGGGGAATAAATAGTTAAATTTTTCTATATATAAGACTGTCTTTTTCAGGCGAATGTCAGTAGCAGCATTGAAATAAGTTTTTTTTAATTAAACATCAAAAAAAAAAGAAAGAAAAATGCTTATTTTTCATTGATATACAGTGCAATTTTTTTCTATTATAAAAAATCCCTTATAATAAACTTTCGGCTATAGGATAATACAGTTTCGATTGGTCTTATGTTAAAGTACGAGGGTTATTCGGAAAGTAGGGTCAGTTTTGTAATAAAAACAACACTACTATATATATTTTCAAAATTTTTTCTTTACCAGATTCTATGACCTTTAACTATTTTTCCACATAGTTTCCAAGTTTATTTAAGCACTTGTCATAACGCTCAATGTACTTCCGCATGATCACTTCATAGAAGCTGCCGCCGGTGAAGAAAGTCACGCAGTTTTCACTTGTTCATCGTCCCTGAAATGCAGGCTGCTGATGAACTCCTTTAGATCCCGGAACAGATCGTAGCCACTGGACGCGAGGTCCGGACTTTAAGGCGGGTGATGAAGTTGTTCCCAACTAATCAGATCTTTTGTTTGGGAACAACTTGACCACTCCCCCCCCCCTCTTTACCGTCCGGACCTCGCGTCAAGTGGCTACCACCTGTTCCGGGATCTAAAGGAGATCATCGGCAGCCTAACCCTCGTATAAGGAAATTCTAAGTTATAAAATTAACAAAAGTTAAAATTGGATTTAGTTATGTTGTCTTTCGAATTTGTATGGCACTTCATTTCCTCTATTTTTGGCCTGGATATAGAAAAAATGATTTTTTTTTAACGATTGGATGTAACTTTTCTCTCGAGAATTCAAGTTAGCGCTCATCTGCCATTCAGTTTTTAACAAAATACCAAAAATAGGAATTTGGTATTGAGAAATAGATACATCAACGGCGTGTTTTGAAGACGTCTTGAATGCCGATGAGGTTCTGGAAAGAAAGCGTGGATTTTCAGATGCTGAAATTTTGGCGCAGGTGAATCAAATAGAAAACAAAGCAATAAAGAAGAGGAGGTGACATTGGTTTGCCTCAGATGCCGAAGCGAAAGGAGGTATTAGAAATAATTCAAAAAGTCAATAACTATGTCAGTAAAATATATATGCCAAGCTCCAAAAAAATAGAACATTGTTTCATTGGTTTGAACCAACTTGAAATGGTTGTAGAAATAAGTAATATTAAAAAATAGACTTCAATATAGGATACTGTTCAAATAAAAAGATACACTACCTTGTCAAAAGTCATGGGACAACCCTATTTTTCATAAAAATGAGGCATTCGCATGCAATTTAAATATTGTCGTTCATCCCACACTACACAATAGAGGTAGCTTGCATGGAATGGCTCAAAGAAAGCAGCTTTCGGATGTCGAGAAGAATATAATTGTTGGGCGATACCTTGCAGGCAAAACTGTTAGAGTTCTCAACCCTGCTAAATATCCTCAAATCATCATTGAAAACGTCAAGCGGGCATAGAAAGATAAAGGTACGACAAGCGTTCAGCTCAGGAACGGAAGACTCAAAATTATGTCGGCCAGAGACCGAAGGGGGCTTCGCAAGGTGGCCACTGCAAACCGTAAAACATCGGTTGATGGACTGACGAGATCCTTCACAAAGTACACTGAGACAAATGTAAGCACCAGAACCGTTCGCAGGGAACTATTCAAAGGGTTTTCATGGCAGAACTGCGGCTCACACACCCCCAATCAAACGGATGGTTGAATGGAGTGACGAGTCACGATCGTCATCTGGCAATCGGATAAATTGGGTATGGCAAATGCCCGGAGAACATCATCTGGCACGCTTTTTGTGCCCACAGTGAAGTTTGGCGTAGGATTAGTGATGGTGTGCCTACTTTTCGGGGTTCGGATTCAGTCGTTTCTGTGGTTGGTCATCTGAACGCGGAGCGTTACCAAGACATCCTGGACAACGCCCCACTCCCTGCTCTCTGGCAGCAATTTGGAAATGACCCTTCTCTCTTTCAACACGATAACGTACCTTGCCACAAAGCAAAGGTTGTAGGCGGATGATTTGATGAAATCGGGGTGCAAGAACTTGACTGGCCCCGATCTCAATCCCATCGAACATCTTTGGGATGTGTTGGAGCGTCGATTGCGCGCTGGAACACAGCGCCCAAAATCTGTGACTGAACTGTCGAAGGCACTTTTGGCGGAATGGCGAAAAATTTCCTGCGGAAACCTATCAAAAACTTGTAGACTGTATGCCCGAAAGTATCCTGTGATAGCAACAAAAGGTGAGCAAAAGGTAGACCAACTAGGATAACACGTGCATTTTTCCGAGTGTTTCCATTAAATTGGTGGTGTCCCATGACTATTGGCAAGAGAGTGTATACATAGCTGTATGTTCATTAAAATCATTCTGTTTTAAAAGACTTAACGAAGCTCAATATTTCTCAAACTTTTACCAATTTTATTCTGGTTTCGGTGATAAGAAATTAATTGTTGATGCCTTTGCAACTTTGTTAAAATGAAGGTTGACTGTATTAAACTTATTCATTCTCTTCGAATTGTAATGTACATATATTTGTTAACTACTCGATTCCCAGTTGTTTTAGAAAATTACATTCGGAGGCCGTGAATTATCTCACCACAGGAAAATTCGACACCCTGAAACTTACTTGGAAAATGATTGCTACACTGCATTAGTAGCGCTAGATGAAAAAAAACCTTTACCTTTAGATGGCCTTCTGAAGATGACAGGGAATGAAATTATCGTTTACAGTCTCAAAGGAGGCCTCCGAACGAAGTTGTTTAAAGAGGATGACACTCGTCATGAACATTATGAACATTATTAATGAAGAAAAAATTGTTTTAGTTCGCCAACATTGTTCTAAATTAATTAGCTAAATTTACTACTCAAACAATTCTTTCGTTTTTGCCTAATCCGCTGAATTAATTATACGCCAACCCAATATGTATTATTTCATTATGTCAGAATAGACAAACATCTGACGTATACGTGAGCACACGATCTTTTAAGTAAATCTATGCGCATTGTATCGCTTCCAAGAAAAATTTTTAGTTGCTTTTAGCGATTCTTTGTCTCTCGCAGACGGAATAGATAATTTTAAATGGCATTTCGGTTTGTTGTGAAAACATTCTGTATTACATCTTCCTATCTCCAATTTAAAGAATCTTTTACTGTTTTATATTAATTAAGGATGCAGAGTGTGCCAAGAATGGTGGTCAAAAATTTAGGGATGACGAGTAGACTGACTGAATAAGAAGAAAGGTCTTATTCAACGTGGATCGGCTTGTGAACCGTTTGCGAAGTAATGCAAGTTTTATTTTATTACCACTACTGGCTATGGAAGTACTGGAAAGAAAGACCTCTAATCCGCACCAGAATTCATATATTGTTCTTTCTTGTAGATTACGATTTTTTATTTTCTTTTCAAAACTTTTAATCGTACAGTTTATCTTTCAGTGGTTAAAGAAGTTCTAGTTCTGCCAAAAATAACCCTTGCTAAGAATCGTATTTTATTCAATACTAATGCCCGACATCGCTCGGGCTGTTTGTTTGGTGAAATTTTGCAATATCTGAATTTGAATATAAATAAGGGCGCATGAAAAATCCTTAGTGTTAGTAAAGTAAATCATCGTTGTCAAACCCATATCTGCTATGTGCCAAAAGTAAACTTTTGAGATATTGAAGTTCTCCTGTAAAATGTTGTATGTAGGTGAATTTTAAAAACTATTTCAAATTGAAGTTATCGATGATAAACGTAATATTATTTGCTTTTTTATCATTGAAATGTAACAATCGCTGCAAGGGTCAAAATATTAAAATCTCAAAAAAGTGCACATAGCAGATATTGGTTTGACAACGACTAAATATTCATATTGGAAAAACGAAAAGAACTCTTTAAAATGCTTACATTGGAATTTTGTGTCCAATTGGATTTTCCCAGGAAAATTCCACATTGCATCTTTAACATTTTAGAATATCAAAGAAAGACTATGAATATTGAATTATTTCTATCTATAGTAAAATATACTTCAGAGAATTGAGGAACTTTTGTCTACAGCCTTATCAACATCCCTCATGAACATGTAACTGGTTCAATAGAGTTGTGTTCAGTCACAGAGCGTGGAATCATGTCCTGAATGTGGTTTTTTCATATTGACAGTACCTGTTTAGCAGGAAGGATTGCTCTCTCATGCAATCAGTTGAGATCTTTTTAATTTTTTAATATATTTAGATAAACATTATTTGTAACTTCTATAAAGGAAGTTACTACAAAAAGGGAAAGTAGAATCAAGATCTAGAGCACTAAGTGGAATGATCGATTAATAAAAAAAAGGCTATTAAGTATAGATACTTCTATTTAAAAATCGAGCTCGTGTATTTACTCCATTACATGAGCTGCCGACGACAATCCTCTTCTAATGACGTCAGAAAGTTGGTGTCAAGGCTTCGTTTTAGGGGGTGTTGTCTATTTACTATATATCACGGTCTATAGATATTCATGGCCATCGAGCTCCATTGTTAAAATGAAGCTAAAGTTTCTAGCTCCCAATAGGGCGGGAATTCTATTGAAAAGTGGCGCTGCATGTACATTCGGCTCAAAAACGCCTGCAGCGCCGCCCTATCGACAGACAGAAAATTTACTTTCATTTTCAGTTTTCAATGAAAAACCTCTATCGCAGGTCACGGCAACATCTCCTAAAGAGAAAGCCTCTGCACGGAAACCGTCATACATTGTTACATCATCATAGTAGTGCAATTTCAGGGCTTATTATTGGTAGAAATACGAATAACAATGCAAAACTATGATGATGTAACAATGTATGACGTTTCCGTGCAGAGGCTTTCTCTTTAGGAGGTGTTGGTCACGGTCGGCCCTGATTCGATCTATGCGGCACCTGGCGCGATCTGTTTTCTTTAGCTTCTCGAAACAATGGAAAATAGCCGAAGCTCGATGACCATGAATATCTATGAATATATCTATGGCCTGGGCCCAATGACGTATATTAAAGATAGACTCCGAATCCTATTGTTGTAACTTGAAGCAAATCGGGAAGCTCCATGCCCAGAACTGTTACGGCCGAAAGTGAGTGAAGATGATGCAAAACACAGGGCTAAACACGAGAGTAGCTGATTAATAATTCTTTCACACGCCGATCACGGACTGATAAGTTTATCTTTTCGTTTACTTTGTATTTGAAGTATTTTATTATATTTTATAAACAATTTTTCGATCATGGTTTCAATTTCAATTTCGTTTCGATTGTCTTTCAGTTACATATTTTCATTTTAGTTACGTATATTTGATTTATTTTTGTGGAAAATGATTCCTGATCCTTTTTCTTGTCCGTTTGTACAGTTGTACGCAGTTTAACTTTGAGGAATGGTTTTGAATTAATTATTCCTCAGGCCCAAAATCTTCAAAACAAAGCAGCCAGACAGCTAATTACTCCACGGCTCACTCCTGCCCAGAACTATCATGGCTCAATGGGCCTTTTGCCCGCTCACGAGATTTCCGGTATTACGTCATCCCATGCGCGATTGAAACCGAGGCTGGAGGGAAGCAAATCCTAGGATCTCTAACAATAAGTGAAGTGGCGTCGCGGTTTTTTATGCGTTATGGTTCAATTTTGTGCAATCTTTTTGTGCTCTGGCCTCTATGACAATTACATTTCATAAAATACAAAATTGCTTCATCACATATCATCACATACTAAATAAAAAAAAATGAAATTTCAGTGGCCGCTCAGTACTTGAAATTTTTTTCGCCAATGGTTTAGCCATTAGCGATTTTCTTTAAGCCAGAATCTCATGTTTTTAGCCAAATTTAAAATTTTTGCCTAATAAACGACATAACATTTTAATCACATGATAATCTCATTTTCGAGGCTAAAAATAAAAATTTTCCATATAAATAGAATTAGCCAAGTATGTTCGCCAAATGTTTATTCGTCAGATTAGTTGAACTGTCGCCACTGGTGATTTGGCGAGCGGATTACTCGGACACTGATATATTTTTTTTAATTAATTCGTA
>JAHWFO010081140.1:902602-931529 GCA_023313115.1 Rhysida immarginata | reverse complement strand
AACTAAGGCTGGATGGAGTATACCAATAATAAGCTCTAAATTATGACTTCTTATGATCATGTATGAATTTTCAGTACAGGCTTTCTTTCTAGGAGGTGTTGCCACTGCTCAATTGTCGAGCAAAAGAGAAAATAATCTCCTCTTCACTATTGTTGAAGTGTCTGCTTCCGTTTCCATCCAACGCCTCCTAAAGATAAGGCCTGAGCGCGAAAACGTCATACATTGTTACATCATCATCCGAAGATACGTTTAATCGCATTACTACCAATAACAAGCCCTGAAATGCATGCAATTAAACGTATCTTCGGATGATGATGTGACAATGTAAGACGTTTTCGCGCTCAGGCAACGCCTCCTAAAGATAAGGTCTGAGCGCGAAAACGTCAGACATTGTTACATCATCATCCGAAGATACGTTTAATCGCATTTCAGGGTTTATTATTGGTAGAAATGCGAGTAAACGTATCTTCGGATGATGATGTAACAATGTATGACGTTTTCAAGCTCAGGCCTTATCTTTAGGAGGCGTTGGCTCAGGCCTTATCTTAAGGAGGCGTTGTTCCATCCCTCCGTCCTCAAAACTCGTGATTGGTGGATTAACAGTGAAGGTTTCGGACCATTGTTTTCTAGACCGTGCTTGAAATTAAAATCTAATAATAAAGTTATATAAACAATTGTCAACAGAAAAATGTGTAAAACCATCGTTGTACGTTGTTAGAGTCGTTTTGTTGTCAAAGTGTGTAAAACGTTAAAATTAAATAGAGGTTACTTGATTTTTCACATAGAAAACTGATTTACCTTGTATTTTTTTGTGTCGAGATGTGAATGGGCTTTCCCTATCATTATAAACTATGAAACGACTGAAACAATGTTAAATTTTGTTGCTAGACGGTGCAGCAGCTCTATGGAGTATCTCTGCGCTCGCGATCTTCCGCCATCAGGCTCCCGTCCTGAATGGTAATACCCACGCGACTCAAACTCAGATTCTCGATTAGCTAGCCACCTGGTTCTAGGCCGATCCATTGGTCTATTATTCCCGCTTCGATTATAGCAACCGCCTAGGGAGATCAGGTTGCGGCATTCGTATCACGTGGCCATACGAAAGCAACTGAGACATCTCAACGTGGAGAAGTAGCGGCTCAACACCTAAAGACTCCCTTACTGTGCTACTGAGCACTGTATCTATTAGGATAAAGCCTGACACCTCTCTCAGGAATCTTATTTCAGCCGCTTGCATCCGCGGCTGGGGAGATGGATAGATTTGAAAATAGAGAGTTTGATTTTATTACTTAGTTCACGTTTCGTTATAACGATTTGCCATAGTTCGCGTTTGACACAGCTTACTGCACCGATCCGAGCATCCGCTTTATCTATTCTGCCGCCCATCACTCTTAAATGCTGTCCCGAGATACTTGAAGTTCTCCACTTGTCTCAATGGGGATTCCCTAACAAAGGAAGCGCAATGAACAGGTCCTGAAAGTACCAGAAACTCAGTCTTAGCCACATTGATTTTCATCCCAGCCTCTTCACATTTGGTCAGTGCAAGAAGACGCACAAGCTCGTCAGCAAAGAACAATCTCTCCAATAAACAGTCACCCACACAAACAGGCTCATCGCCTCCGCTTCCCCTATCCTACCAGTTCATAAAGATAATGAACAAGAGGGGCGACAATGCGCACCCTTTCTGGGTCAAACATTCACAGTGCAACGGCTTACGCACAAAACAACTAATGCAATTACAGAACAAAGCAACCGATGCACTCACAACTGCTTTAAACAACTACCACTCCGTTTCATCATTGCCACGATCACTGGGTAGTTCTTTTAATCTGCAAAGGTCTTTTCTTCACGCTCCAAAGCCTACCATTTGATGCGGCAAGTCTGTCTGGACCAGAGACCATCAATAAAGAGACATGCCATTTCAGACTTTTTCCATGCTAAAAGTGTAATATGTTGTTAATCGGCGCCGTCTCTCCGAGGTCATTGAAACACTCGGGGCCATGCATGATAGACGTCAACTATAGTCTATCCAGCTTTAGTTTGCGCGAAATATGATGGCCTTTTCAATTATTGTACATTGTTACAACAAAAATTAAACAGTACATAATTGAAATGTCCATGACATTTCGCGCAAATTAACAAAGAGGCCACGACGTTGGAGAAACTGATTCAGATGGGACTTTGCGTATACGTAGAGGGTCCTTGCCTGTGTATGTGTGTAGAGCCATAGCGCGCACTATTCAGCCGTTCGCGAGATAATTGACCTGAAATTTGGGCGCCTGAAGCAGCGCGCCTTATGTATGCTGTGCGCACATGATTTCTCAGTAGAAGCGGTAGCGCAACGGTAAAGCGGGCGCTCGGCATCCCGTAACTTTTTGCGGGTTGTTGGTTCAAGTCCCGGCCAGTGAACTTTTTTCCAAAACTCTGCACAACGGTTTTTTTATTCCTTACTAATAATCACGACTAAAAATGCACTTTTATTTACTTTGTTTGTCAAGATTCCTTTTTTAATTAAGTTATAAAAAAAACTGCGCTTTTATACGTTTTTATTAATAACTAGAATTCCACCCGTCGCATGACGGGTGTCAACCGTACAGGTTGAAGGGTAAAGAAATGAAAGTGTGGAGGAGCATCAGTGGTTTTCAAAACTTACATTCTGCAACAATATAGGCTACTGTTCATCTACATATAAAATAAATTGGGCAAGTACGAGTCGGACTCGCGCATCGAGGGTTCCGTACTACCATATAATATACAACCCCTGGCAAAAAGTATTAGATCACTCTAGGCTCTATGGAAAACGACATCATTTCAACGAGTATAAACACCAAAGTATTTACGGCTATTCGACACAATTTATTTGTTAATAAGTAACGGCCTAAATAGTTGTTTTCTCATAACGTAATAAAAATGTACTCAATAATAAATACGTAAAAAATTAAATAGCGTCCACCCCTTTGGGATCAACCTTCAACGGAGAAATAAGCCTTAGTTCTGTTCTTAACCAATGCTAACAACCGAAAAATAATGGAATCATCCCATATTTAAATCGGAGAAGATTTCTCTCCCCTGTGTAAAATCAACGCCACCTAAAAAATTCAAACCATTCCTTTAGTCACAGATTTACTATTTCATTACTCAACAAGAACATTTTATTGTAATTTTCAAAATTGAATTTGTTATGTGAATGCATTTACAAAATGTATAGATTACTGGGAGGATTTTTACACGCCAAACCTCACATGTTTTATAGTATTGATGAAAATAGGAAAGAAAATTCCACAGTCTGGATTCGGACCAGGAACCTTCAACCAATTGCGCCACCATGGGCACGCTATTACATACCAGCGAGTATGGCTCCAACACAATACTACTCTGAGAAATTTAAGCTGCAAATTATCAAGTTGATACAATCAGGTTTGTCGCAAAGAACAACTGCTAACCAGCTAGAATGTTCGCAATGTGTAGTTTCCTATACATGAAAAAAATATCAGTTGTCTGGAAATGTGGAAACCTGCCCGCGAAGTGGACGTCCAAGGGGGGGGGGGGGTTCTAGAAATTAAGGCGTCGACTACTAAAGTCATTTTGCGCCTTTTACACAAGTTATATCTGTGTGCAACCCGGGACAAACACAAACATCCATTCCCATGGCGGGATTCGAACCTACGGCCAAGCGAACTCGAGAACTAGAAAGCCTACGCTCTAGCCCTCTTGGCCACCTGGCCGGCGGACGTCCAAGGAAAAGGGACCAATCTTTGCGAATGATTTGTAAACAAAATCAACACCAAACTTCCAACCAAATGAACAATGCCTGGAATAAACACCATGTTGAAAACAGGAAAGCCAAAGTGAAAGCATTGCTCACCAAGTTGCACAGGAAACATCGGTTGCAATGAGCAAGAGATCACAGAAAGTGGACATTGGATGAGTGGAAGAAGAAAATATTTTCGGATGAATCTCGTATTTTCGTGGGAGGCGGAGATGATTTTGGACAGTTTGTGTGGCGAAGGGTGGATGAAAAATTTAAAGAGCAATGTTTGTTATCGAAAAGCAAATTCCCTCAATCACTGATGGTGTGGGGTTGTATGGGTTGGGACGGGCTTGGTGAAATGTGCATTGTCAAGACAACAGTAAATGCAGATGTCTACATGGACATCATCAACTCCTTCTTAATACCCACAATTGAAGATCAATTTGGAGATAGCAACGACTTTACATTCCAGGATGACAGTGCATCGTCACATCGAGCCAAGAAGGTTAAGTCCCATTTGCAACAGAAAAACATCCCTACAATGTCATGGCCAGCCAACAGTCCGGACCTAAATCCCATTGAGACTGTTTGGCGGAAGTTGAAAGTCTTGGTTAACAACAAAAAACCCACTAACAAAGATGAACTTAATGCTGCACTTAAATCAAGTTTGCATGACATTAGTGTTGATTATTGCCAAGAATTGATTTCTTCATTGCCGAAAAGAATTATGGTATAATTAGGACAAAAAGTGGCCCAACTAAGTACTGACTGAGTTTGTCACAAACTGCATTGTCTATTTTGTATGCATATTGATCTAAGACTTTTTTTCCTCCAAAAAATGGCGACTAACATTTTTTTCCAAGAGAGGTAACGTTCGTGAACTGTTGAAATATTGTGTATTGCGTGTTTTTTTATTGCTTTAGAGAATAATAATTACTAAGACCAGTAATTATTAATAAACAAATTGTGTTAAATTACTGTTGTTTCTTTTGTGTTTATTCTGTTTGAAAATGTACAATTATCTATAGAACCTAGAGTGAACTAATACTTTTTGCCAGGGGTTGTATTTACCAAAATATGCCAGGTTTTGGAGAGTGTGGCAGTGTGTTCTCGATTTCGGCTTTTATAGACATAACCTACAGCAGGGCCGTCCAAATCGTGCACGTCGCCCGCGTGCAACATAAAAAGCTCGCGAGCAAAGCGCGTATCCTGACACTCTTCCTGGGCGTGAATTAACTCCTCGTCGGTTATAAGCAGCATTTCGTTGAGTATTTCGAACGAATTTTCGTACATTTGCTCCCCCATCACCATGGCGTCATTTGGAATCGTGGCCAAGGCTTCCGGAGTAAGTAAATCATTTTTCGAAAGTAACAATTCACAGTACACGAGCAAAAGCATTTTTCAAGTTCTTTTTCGACTGTTCACTATACATTGAAGTATCATCAGTTTCACTCGTTTCACAATGAGAACTATCCTCATTGTTGGTCATTTTACCAAAAGTTTATGTAAAAGGTAAAAAAGTAAATAAAAATGTTTTTTTCATTGTTATTATTAATAAAAAGGTATAAAAGAGCAATTTTTTTATAACTTAATTAAAAAAAGTACACTTGACAAAGTATATAAAAGTGCATTTTAAATCGTGATTATTAGTAAGGAATGAAAAATAAATCGTTGTGCAGAATTTTGAAAAAAAGTTTCCCGTCCGGGACTTGAACCAACAATCCGCAAAAAGTTACGGGATGCCGAGCGTCCGCTTTAGCGTTGCACCACCACTGCTACTGACACATTATGTGCGCACAGCGTACATAAGGTGCGCCGCTTCAGGCGTCCAAATTTCAGGTCAATTATCTCGCGAATGGCTGAATAGTGCGTGCTATGGCTCTGCATACATACACAGGCAAGGACCCTCTACGTTTACTCCAAGTCCCACCTGAATCCGTTTCCCCAACGTCGTAGCCTCTCCTTGTAAGTCTGAATAGACTATAGGGAGAAATATAAACATTGAATATCCGCCATCTTTTGAGGGCATCGAGACCCATGGCTGCCATGGCTCTGAACTTATCCCATTGTTATACAATAACAAGTTGGGCAAAAACGGCGCACTTCGATGAGTAGCAGTATAGGATTGCCTTCCTCTTGCCCTCAAAAAATGGCAGCTGTACCCATCATTCAATGCGAAGATATTTTCCCCTATAGCAACACGCGAGGTTAACGAGAGACGGCCTCGGTAACACGGAAGCAAAGCATCATAGAATATAGTAAGTCGAGGCCAATGAGAAAGACAGGCTTTGGCACTGAAAAGTCACCTGATCAAAATGGTTTTAGTAACAATCCAACCGTCATTGTCCGACAAACGTTAAAACACTAATTGTTAATATCCAAGATGGAAACAATGACGATAGGTAATGTCTTTAGAGCTGCTCAAATGCTTTTGGTCGTTTGCAATCGACGAGCGAAAACCATTATAGAACTTGTCAGCGAACAACTGTAGTTTTAGAACAGATAGATATATGTTAACAGTTTCCGCTAAATGCAGCTGTTTGCTGACAAATTCTATGATAGTTTTCGCTCTTCGCGATTTCCTCGTTGTAAAAAAAAGCTCTTGGGCAACTTTTAAGACAATCACTTATTGCACTGGGCTAGCTGACTGGGCACAGCTAACCAGAAAATCTACTAACGGAACTTGCCACTTTAATGTTATATTTTGATTTGAATATTTAGCAAAACCTATCGAATCGAAACTATATTACAACGTTAGAGCGCCATCTCAACTTCCCCAATGAAACACCCAGCATGGGGAAGCTAGTACCCAGTGATTCTTTATTGATGGTCTCTTTGTACTTCCTTGCTAAGCTAGTACTTAGACTGACTGGCAAGGTAAAAGAGAACCGCAAAGTGCAGACAACAAGATGGTGATCAGTTGAAGGTCCTGCCCCTCTCTTCATACCAGTATCCAGTGGGTCACCATTCCTCTAATCACGCTCCTTCAAGTGTTTGTTCATCAGCCTCCTACCTGTGCATTGAAGTCGCCCATTAAGATGTTAGAATCCGTACTCTCTTTCCTACTGAGAGCAGCATCACCTTCATTTATAAAGAGTAGGTACTCTGTGACTGATTTTGGAGAATATGCAAAGAAAGAAAAAGAGAGGCAGTTTCCCTATCTGAAGCCTCAGAAGACACAAGGCCAATCCACAATCTATTTTCTCAAATGAGTTCTTTTCAACTGAATCTTTAGCAACAATTGACTTATATTGTTGAGACTAGAAGAGGTACCCGGCGTTGCCCGGGATTATTACACTTGGGATGTAAACAGAACAATCTCAAAAATTAAAATAAATTTTGCAATATCTTAAAAATAAACACATGAAAATGCTTAGAATTAATACAGTAAAAATTCTTAATGAAAATTCGAAAAAAATCTTTTTAAAGGCTCACAGTGGATGGACTGCTCCAATAATTTCTTACTCAGATAATCTTACTTCAGATCTACACTTGATGTTGTTGCAATTTCCACTCTTCTCTCGCTGTGTTGAAGCAAAATTTGGCCTTTCATCACTTTGGGTAGTCTAGCGGTCGCCAATTCTTCTATTTACTTGCTTCCCATTTGCTCAATACAGCACGGAGCTAAAGGTTTGCTTTCTCTGTCGTCTTTCCACTCTTTCTCAATAGTCTGCTAACTCTTCATTATCTCCAGCTACTGATCATTTTTAAAGATTTTCAAGAAATTGTTAAGTACTAAGAACTCTCTTTTCTAAGAAAAACCTGAATAACAGGAATTCTATGCATTGTTACAAATTGAAACTTATCCATATTGCATCATCATTTTATGTTCATTGTTATAATTCTTGGAAAGGATTGCTTTATCATTGCATCATCATATTGAGCTCATTGTTATTGGTGAATTGCGTGTTGAAACCATTGTTGATACCTATTGTTGCACAAACTTTTATTTGCATTGTTGGTCATGAGATATATATTGTTGGTCCGTGCAGAGTGTTTGTGAATTGCGTGTTGATACCATTGTTGCAAAAACTTTGTCTTGCATTGTTGGTCATGCGATATTTCTCATTAATATGCCCTGCCATAACCATGAATATCGATTTTTTATCAATAATTATTATTTTTTCGAAATCTGAAGTAGACAGTGACCTTCCTCATGCTTTGAAGGTCATGTATGCGAAATTTCATCAAGATCGGAATAAAACTGTAGATTTGTATAAAAAACGTACACACAGATCCACAGACCCACCCACAGACCCACCCACAGACCCACAAACATCCTTCTTTATATAGATAGAAGATGAGGAACCCTTGGTTACAAGAATGTCGCTGTATTCTTCCTGAACATTCAGTTGAGAAATATCAGCTGAGAGAGTATTGAGTTGGCAAATAAGTTCATTCGGTTCTTTTTTTGATTGTGGATTTAATGAATTATATATTGTCCATTTTTATCAATGATCTCTTGCCATCGTTCCGGCAAATTCATTATGCCAAGTTCATAAAACGCCTGGGATTTATTGGCAAAAAACCGATCGAACTGTTTTATAAAGCCTCTTCATCTTTGAAGATGAGGCCGTTCACAGAGTTCTGTAGTGACCTGAATAAAGGATAATCTGAAAGGGTCAGATCAAGTGAGTTTGGAGGATGAGGCAAAACATCCCACGCAAGATTAAACAATTTGTTTCGAGTGGTTAAAGATGTAGGCGGTCTGGCGTTGTCATAATGGAATATTGATACGACACTTTTGCGATTAGCCAATCCTGAACGATTTATGCGGATTGCTTGGTCCAGTTTCATTAATTATGAACAGTATATAGTTGACATCTCTTCACGCCTATTGGGATGGATTTGCTTCGATCATATCCTAATGTCACTTGAATTAATCTACTTAGGATGACCAGAACGAAATTTTGGATGTTAAAATCTCCAGAACGAAATTTTGCATACCACTTTTGATATACACGTTCTGTTACGCTATCATCTCCATAAACACTGCATATTTTTCTATGATCATCTGCAGCTCGTTTGCCTATCCTAAAATAATATATCCAACTGTGACGATAATGTAACTTACCCCTCCATATTCACAGCCATGCACACGTAACACTGATGCTAGCCAAATCCAACTTCACGGACATAATGTACAATAGGTAATTTAAAATGTGCATTCTATTTGCATACTATTTCTGAGAATGCGACAGCTAATTTGTATGAAACTTGCACTGAAGCAAAAACCGAATGAATTTATTTGCCACCCAATAGGTAGCGAACTGGCCCTCAGTATTCCACCTAACGGGGTCCAATCTACAACACATTCGGTCAGCTGGGGGCTTACGAAAGTCCCCACTTCCGCCTGGATAGTCAAGCTAGGATCGACACCCAGGCAGAAAAGCTTCCACCCTCCTTCTAGGTCCACAGTTTCAGAACCCGGGTAATACCTAAACTATCCAGTCGATAATGCGTGGCTGAGCGCACTCGGGATCAAAATGGCGGATGGAAGTAGGAGTTGTCACCACCCTTTTCCGCATTTATCCAGGCACCCTACTATGTATGATTTTGCAGCGCCACTTTTTCCTCAGGTGGCTGTAGGCACCAATAAATTTTCGTTTGTAATTCTCTTCCTCATGCTCTGCATGAACTATACAAAAGTTTCATGACAATCCGTTTAGCCCGCTTAGGAGTGGGGGAACTTGAATTATAACCACCTGGTAAATGAGTGATTCTTCATTAAAGATTCGTATAGTAAGGCATACTCGTGGTTCCTGGTTCGAATCCAGGTCACAGAATTTTTCCTTCCATTTTTTTCAAATAATATTATCTGTTCGTATAGTAAGGGATCTTGCAATCAGGGCCGTCTTGAAGGTCCCCGGCCCTCCCGGGCTCAGTCCTACAACTGAGGAAACAGGGGTCCCTCCAACTGAGGAAACAGGGCCGCTCGGACTCGGGGGCCCCCGGGCATGCTCCCGGGTGCGCCCTTGCGGAAAGATGGCACTGCTTGTAATCACCATGCAGAAAAATACTTTGCAGCATCCTCTTCTACTATTTGAAATCTACACAATTTCGAAACCTTTGGTGTGACTTCTCGACGTCATCCAATAGCTTACTTCATTGCCATCTTTTTGTTTGATCATTTTCATCAAAGGCTTCCTCTTTGCTAACATGTCATCCCGTGATAAAAATTTTGAATTTTGAAGAGGTCATTAAGTTCATCGCATTTCATTACTTACATGTCAGATTTTTTATTGCCAAGATGATGGTTACTTCAAATCTTCAGTGTAACAAATTAAAAAAAAATTGTTTAAAAACATGTGGGATCCGGGCTGTGTTGCTTATAAAATTTATTATAGGTGTTTCTTGCTCATTAGACTGTTTATATGAACGAAAATGCTCTAAGTTGAAAACATTAATTTTATGCATTTTAATTAATTTACACATAATTTTTCGACCTGAATGATTTCCTCTCCCAAAACTGCTTACTGTTTGTGATCTGTTATATAATCATGGGATTGACATTTCAAATATTTAAATTTCTGCTTCCGAAATAGAACACAAACTTAAAACCTCAAGGTCAACAAAAGTCCTGGCCCGGATAACCTGCATCCGCTTTTTATTTTCACTTGTGCCTCTCCACTGTGTCTTCCTCTTCTAATCACTTTCAACAAATCCCTCAATCTTGGTGTATTTCCTGATTTTTGGAAGAGCAGTTTTATTGTTCCGGTTTTTAAATCTGGCGATAGGAGTGATATGACAAGCTATCGTCCGGTTACTATTCAGTCAGTTATCCCTAAAGTGTTTGAATCTATCATTTTAGATAAAATACAGTGTCACTTTAGACATATCATTACTCCCCAGCAACATGGTTTTATTCCAGGAGATCTGTTCTTACGAACTTACTAACATATGGAAATTATATCTTTGACAATCTCGACAGACATAAGCAAGTTGATGTTATTTATACAGATTTTACTAACGCCTTCGATAAAATAAACCATAATATTCTATGTAAGAAACTTGAAGCCTTCGGTACAGAGACCCACTTTTATCTTGGATCCGAAGTGTCTCGGCGTTTGTACGTTAAAATTAAAGGCAACATCTCCTGTTCATTTAGTGCTACTAGTGGGGTACCCCAAGATTCACACTTGGGCCCCCTTCTGTTTCTTCTCTATATTAATGATATCGCCGAGGTATTGAACGGAGTTCAATTATTGTTATTTGCAGACGACTTGAAAATATTTCCCTGTATTAATGATGAATGGGATTGCAATGTTCTTCAAAATTCTTTGAATGCATTATCATTATGGTGTACACGTAATGGCATGATGCTCATTATTAGAAAATGTAAAGCTATGTCTTTCTGCAGAAACAAACACATGGTGTCTTATCCTTATTCAATTGATGATATCATTTTAGAGAAGGTTACAAATATAAAAGATCTTGGTGTCATTTTTGACAATAGAATGATTTTTACGTCTCATGTAGATTATATCCTCAAAAAATCCTATAAAAATTTAGGTTTTCTGAATAGACATATACAACCTTTTCAAGATATTACATCAATTAAAATTCTATATTGTGCATTAGTTCGTCCAATTCTGGAATATGCCTCTATAATCTGGTCTCCCCATTATGTTAAATATATTGATGCAGTTGAAAGAGTTCAGAGAAGATTTCTTCGCATGATTAATAGAAAACTAGGTAATATTTCCGTCAATACAGATTATGTCCATCTTCATAAACTTTTAAACATTGAAACTCTGGCCGATAGAAGAATACGTTTAGACCTACTCTTTCTTTTTGACTTACTGAATTCCATTGTTGACTGTCCTAATTTACTAGAACTGATTCCTATCCGTATCCCTAACTACATTACTAGGAGTACAGTGCCCTTTCTCGTTGACAAATCAGTGTCCGCCAATAATTATGTCTATAACTCACCAATTAGACGCCTCCTCAGGAGTGCTAATTCCTATTTGGCTAATTTTGACATTTTTCATGACAACAGACAAAAACTCAAACAAATTAATCTCTTCACTTATCCTGCTGTTAATTAATTATATTAATTTTTGATTATGTTAATTATATTAATTAACTAATTATTGATTTTATGTTAATTATATTAATTATTGATTGTTTTAATTTATTTCGTTAGTGATTTTATTGCTTTCTTTATATCATTTTACTATATCATTTATATCTTTTCATCTTTCTTTATTTTTGTTTTATATTTATGATTATATTTAATATTTCTTTTGTAAATGGGTATTCCCGTCAATAAATAAATAAATAAATAAATAAACAAATAAATAATAATAATTTGCGAGGACGAAGAAATGCAACTGAGTTCCCGCACGTTTTCCTAATTTACCAACTTTATCGTGCCACTGCTGCTAAAGGTTGTCAAAACCGACTACACAGACGACTCATTAAATATTATAAAATTAATAAAATTTAAAATATTTGTAAAATTATATTAATATTAAATTATTTTTGTGAGAAAATTTTTTAACAGTTTTATAATTAATCTCATCTTAAAGAAGAAAAGAAAAAAATTATTAAAAAATAAGTGAACTCTTATCTGCTAGTAGACATAATATTATAAATTATTTTGTAAAGACAAATCGTATGTCTACTAATAGATTAAAGTTCATTTTTTTTCATAAGTATTTAATTTTTTCTTTAAGTCGAGGATAATTACAAAATCGTTAAAAAAAATTTTAAATAAATAAATCCCTCAACATTATTTATACTTTCTTGTGATAGCTTTTCAAAACGGTAATTCCATGTTAAAGAACAGGGAAGTCCCACTAGGCGACTGTCAGGGACTAAATTGCTGCGAGAGATTACGGATGACTGTCATAATCGCGAGAATTGGCTGAAATGACGAAAGAGGCTGCGCGTGTCGACACATGCAAAATCTCCGACCACTGGCTCTTTATTCCTCTTCCGCAATTGGTCAAGAAATTCCATCGACACGAGGAACAAGGGCTATGTCTCCTCGACCGCATAGATATTTTTTTCAATTAGGTAAATTATGGATTACAGCTGATTATACTCGTCTTCTCGAGATAGTTCTCTAAAGTCTGGAACTTACTTTCTAACTGTCTTCATATTGTTCGAATTTTTGTTTCGGTGGACTTCATTTATTTATTTCTCTTTAGAACAACACTAGAACAATATGGTTCACCTTTTAAAATTCCTGTATTCAGAGGCCAAAATTTAATTTGCTCTATCCTTTCCTATCTTTGTGTTGCCTCGTTGCATGAATATTTTACTACCCTAAAGGTTGGCAGTTAATGGTGGAGCATTTATCGCGGTGTTGGGCAATGACTGGCCTTTGGCCGACACTCACTTTTTAAATTAGTACTTTAAAAAGAAGAAATAATAAGAAAGAATGGGAGATCTGTAGCCACGAAGATTACATATTTTAATGGCGTTTTACGCTTAATTTGTGAAGTGGCAATTTGACTTTTATAACCTCGTGGGATGTTTGGAATTGCAAACGGATATCTGAAGCCGAGCTTGAAAGAAGAATCATTAGAAATATTTTCAATGCCATTCATTTATTTTCTTTTTTTTTTTTTGCAAAAGTTTTTAATGAAATAAAATGCTTCTTGTAAATGATCGATTAATTGCCGTGTAATTGATACATATATGAATCAAATTACTTTATGGACAAGTGAATCGATCGCTCATTCTTCTTAACTGATCAACTTATGCAAATCATATTGCTGGACATAGATTGGGGAACAATAGGAGAAAGTACCAAATAAATTACCAAGAACCCAAACAATGAATTAATAGAGATTCATGATATGCATCGATATTTTAAAAGCAATCAGAAAACTGATCATCCAAATTATGACCACAATAAATAATGATAACAAGCAAGCAAACCAACAAGTGCCGTGAAATATACGAAGTTCTTTCACTAAGATGGAAGAAAACCTCGGGCATACGCAATAAAATAATAATTAGTCCTTCTCTACGCTCTATGTTCCATCTAGGACCACACACACTACTCCCACCGACGAATCAGCTGTCTAAGTCCCTCGTTGTCGAAGTCCTGTTTATCCCTGGGGGAACTGTTCATCTACACAGCTATGTATCAAGTCGAGTGAGTAAAAATTCGCTTTATTCCGGAATGCAGTGAGCAAATATGACACATACCTCTCAATAACTTTTGTTATGTGGATTTCAGTTTGCAAAATATTACAAACAGCGCAGTGATATGAACTTTTGCATGACCTGTTCCACTCTGATCCAGGACCAGGGCCTTCATTTGTTGTACGATTTGCTGCTCCTCACTGATGGAAAGTCGCTCCTAGGTCTGGGGTCGCCTTCGTGGCTACTTTGGATGAGTCACCGCCATATAGCCACGGCTTCGTATAATGGGCTTTGTCCCGTACTCGCTTTTCAACTCGGCATGGAAATTTATGGCGCTGTTTCCCTTCACATGCAGAAAACGAATCATAGCCACGCTTCGAGTTTCCCTATGGGCTACGCCAACTTAGATATGATGCTCTGGCGGCGAATCCACGGGTTAAATTGGTTTGTGCGGGACTGTGCTACATGATATCATTGTCCGTTCCACTGCTGCACCCGGACTTTCATACTGACTTGCGAGAGTAAGGACTTTATCAGCGACCTTGATATATACAATTCATCGATGTCATTAACACTTAAAATATTTAAAAATTGAAATTGTTCGGTAAGATATCCTTCATCTATTGCCTTGACAAACAATGAAATATAGAAACTCCTCGATATTATGTTTAAAATAATAAACGTTTTAGAGAGCCTTTATTATAAAAGTCTATCCTAATAGAAAACTCAGATTTTTCCATTGATAGATTCAAAACGTTAAGCCCACAATCTTTAAATTCACTACTGCTCTTTGAATTCGATGTTTTAAATTCGTGCTACTTAAGTGCTTCCTTTTTACTCCGACTTTCGTTCTTCAGAGGTAATTGGGGTCAAAAATGTCTGCTCATTTTCTCTTAAGACACTTTCGGCTGTCGAGGATGGCAATCATTAAGCTACTTATTGCGAAATTGCTCTGATTCACTTCAGAATCGGGACTTAATTGTGTCGTACATAGATAAAGAGTGATCACGTGACAGAAAAGAGTGGAAACGTTCTACGAGTTGGATTGGAAATTCCATTTTTTGTGAAAGAATAAAATGGAGTGTATGTTAAAGACAGAAATGCGATTTGATCTATTTAATAACACGCCATTATAAAGGAATTTCCTAAATATTTACATACAGTACATATTTTAATCTATGAGACATAACTCATTTTTAGAAGAATCCGACAAAACTACTTTTTTTTTGTTTTTATCCAAACAGTGTTTAAAACTGAGAGCATTTAAACATATTTCAAACGTATATATGTTTGCTGAATATAAACTAGTTTGCTTTTTGTCATCTTATAATAGTTCTAACAAGATACAATTTCACCTTCACTTGCAATTATTTCATTATCTAAAAAAAAAGTAAAGAAATAAACAGAAAGAAATAGGCTACTCTGTCGCAACAAGCGTTGATATCTAGGTATCAAGTGCATATATCTTGGACAGTTTGATTTATTAAACGCATCACTGGAAGTAATGACAATAACAAAAACGAAATCTCATTTCTTACGAACCAATAATGTTTGATGTTTAACGCGTTGTCAACGGCTTCATTTCAATTACAGAAGGTGATGATGATAGATTTTCTACCTCATTACAAGAGATGTTCGCAGATGACGTTGTCGAACTTTTGCTACACTTCTGGCCTTTGAGTTCTCCGAGTTAGGAAGTCGGACAATAGATGAAAGAAATTGCTGTTTCGACGGTGAAAGTGCCTCCAAAATTAGACTCGGGCTTCGATTTGGAGCACAGGAAGTTGGTTTAAGGAAAAGCAAAGGATGTGGGCGCGCAAATAATGTTAAGGCGACCAGCTTTCGACGCCCTCTTTCCATTACACATCTTCTATCGATCACACAGACAGAGAAGCTGCACACAGAAGAGAGAGAGAGAGAGAGAGAGAGAGAGATCGAACAATTAAGCCAAAGTAGGAAAGGGGAAAAAATCTTTCGAGTAATTGCTTCCAGTACGGTGGAGGAATTGGACTCGACTATTTCAGTTATGTTCTTTACATTGAATTGAGTTCATATACTTTATTACGTATATGAGAAAACTAAAGGTTCTGTGACTTACATTGTCGTTGTAGTTAAATCATTCGAGTACTCGTTATTTGTTGCGGTTCATTCCATTAGTTTCCATGTGCACATGTTTTTCACTGGCAAGAGCTTCCCACGTAATATTCCGTGATCTCCGAGAAGGTTGATTTCTTTGGTGTAATTTTTTATTATTTGTGGTAATACCAATATACAATTAAAATTTATATATGAAATGAATTTACTGATTAAAAAAAATCCCGTTAACCGGTTTCGGCATCTTCAAAGCTTGCCACGTTGAAAGCGTGTTATTTCATCCAGTTTTTTGATCTGTCCGACAAAAGTGGATTGGGCGTGTCCAGTTAAATTTCCTAATTCAATTTTTAGACATTGTTGCAAAGGAAATTAACAATTTGATTGGAAATTCAATTGGATAAGCCCAGTCCACCTTTCGTTGGGCAGGTTGTAATTTAATACACGTAGTCATCAATAATTCTTATTAATGTTGTTAACTTCAGCTATAATCTCTCCAACGAAAATTGGAATGAGTATGTCCAGTTAAATTTCCGATTTCAATTATTAGAAATTATTGCAAAGTAAAATTAACACCTTTCCTGAAACACAGTATTCAATTATAGTTCTTAATTTGGCTCATAATCTTTAACTTTGTAACATAATGCCGATGTTATATCGGAGGGAGCTCGAAAGCGTTTCCCTCCAATATGTTTTCAGGGGCTCATATCTCGGGTACTATTGCCTGTAAAAACGAGGGGTCAAATGTCTTGGATAGGCCTTGGGCCAGCGATCATTTGTATGCCCATCGGAATAATTGGCGTACTGAAACTGATACAGTATAGGGTCAAAGTTTGAACCATGCTTCCAGCGTAGGCAAAATCAACAAATCGGTTGGTTCCTTTTGCATTAGGTGTGGTCTAGGGTGGGTCTTAGGTGGCTTATGGAGGCACCATTAGTTCATGGGCGGTTCCTGAGAAAACTACAAAACATGATTTTTTTTACCAGCCGGCCATTTCTATGCTTTAAATGCTTGGCAAATGATTCTCCTTTTTACCATGCATTCTTAAGGCAAATCTAAAAGGCTTTTTTTGTTCAGAAATCTTTATCCGTTGCCCAGATACATGTGTTCAAAATTACCCATCTCCTGCACGTAGTTTTTTGTGCACGTAATATCCTCTGAGGTGCAAAATGATGCAGCGCGTAGAGGGACGATGTAAAGTGTCGCCGTTATCATCAGAAGGGATCTGTGAACGCATATTATAGTATTTGATATAATGAAATGCTTTCTGTAAACATTGCATATAACAAATAAACCATTAAAATTAAAGCTGTTTTTTTCTGACTGTTACATGCACAACACACGATGTGCATGGTAGGGTAAAAGGTGGGAACCAGTTGTAAAATGCTCCTATCAGAGCACAAAAAAGGCGAATATTATCTTAAGGTAAAATACCCTGATCGAAAAGGTGGGTACCAGCTTCCTCATTCCACCTTCCTCAGCACCTTCAAATATTTTCCCAAACTTTTTTGGATGCGAACAAATTCGCGATTTTTTACACAGACAGAGGCTGAATCGTGGCTGTGAGCTAGTAAATGACATTGAGAGATTCTGTGAGTCAAATATGGACTGGGAGTGAACAAGTAGATTGCAGAGGTTCGATGCATGTTAAAAAAGCGCGAATTTGTTCGCATGCCAAAAGTTTTTGGGCAAATTTTTTGAAGATGCTGAGGAAGGTAGAATGAGGGAGCTGGTACCCCCCTTTTCGATCATGCCCTTTAACCTTAAGGACATATTCGCCTTTTTTGTGCTCTGATAGGAACATTTTACAACTGGTAGATAGTAGTGACTTTGAATATTTCCTTAAATTAAATGGAATTGGACACAGAGTGGTAAAACCTTGAAAACAGCTGATGTTTAGGAGAGAGACTATCCTTTGTTGTTTTTTTTTACTTTGACAAGGGTAGTCTCTATCCGAAATGTCAGCTGTTTTCAGGATCATAACAATTTTTCTTTTATTCCAGGGTTTTTGTGTTTCGTCCTTCTTTTCTTCTACATCCGTCTCTTAAATTCTATAGAAAATGAAAAATCAAGATTTTCCTGTTAATATTATTTTCTAATTGCTGATGCCTAAGAAAAATATAGGAAAAACTATTAAACCCCGAAACTGCGCTGTGACCAGGATCAAGATTTTTTGCAAATTTCCAAATTAGGAAACGGAAGTCTTTTCGTCCAAATAAAGTCAGAATCAAAATTAAGACATATTAATACATGAATAAAATATATATCATTTAGACGTTATAAAAATTTTGTTCTTGTTGATTAACACTAAACATTCATTACTTGATGTTGCCGAAATTATAGCCCGTTCCAGTAGTGTATATGATTTTATAGTTGAATTTTATACGCCTGATAAGATTGTACCTTGTTAAAAGTTTCTTTGCAATCTTATTCGTGAAAGGAGTATTCCCAACCCTCGTAGCGTTTCTATCTAGCAAACTTTTTTTCTTTAATTTAATTTGCAAGTTAATGGCATGTACTTTACAACGTAATTGAAGATTGAAATTGAACTCGAGACTTCCCGTTATATAAAAAAAAAATAACAACACCGAGAAAATCTCGAATATCGAGAAAAAAGGCGCTATAAATACGAAGAAAATTACACTTCACGAATGCAAATGGATTTGATTCGAAGTGAGGATATTAGGCAAAGCTAATTTTATGTCGATTTATACGAATTATCTCCATGCAAAAGCTCATAATTGGTGAGGCTTCATTATTCCTTATACAATTGAGTAATTCTCAGAAGGTTGATTGACAGATTTTTTTTTTTTTTTTTCCCGCACCATTCCTTCCAAAATTAAAATTTTAAAAATTGAACTTCACTTCCTTTTATTTTGAAGCCTTATTTTTCAAAATATCTTTATTGGACGGAATCTTCGTGCACAAAGTTTGATGGCTTTTGAAACACGAAACCTTCCAAGAGTTTTTCATGTTTGAATTTTTACCCTTTTCACTTCATGATCTAATAATCTCGGGATTACTTCTGTGCCAAAGCTGTTGCCAAGCTTTAAGCAAATAGACTAAAAGAAATGTCGACAGCTGGTGCGCTCTTCGTGACCTCCAATTGAAGGAAATTTTTTTTCTTAAAATATTACTGCTCACCAACTTAAGATGTTGCATAAAGTAGATACCAATGTCTACCTTTAGTTTAAATATTCATACTGCCTTTTACCATCGACTCTTTTAAGGCATTTTTGAGAGTATCCTGGAAGTGTAATTTAATAAATTTCCTTAAGAGATTTGAATAGTTAGCATAAAGGATTAAGAGATAATAATTGTTTATAATAATGATAAAAGATAATGATAAAATTGTTATTTATTTCTCATTAATAAATTAATAATAGTTTTCTTACACGAATTTATTCCATCCAGTTAAAATGAAAAAAGAGCTATTTAAGGAATCTCAACAGAATGCTTTGTAATGTTTATTTACCATAACTTGCATAAATTTGAAGTACAGGTTCATTTTAAGGAGTTTTTATTACGAATTTATTGGTTATTATAACATAGCCAAAGAGCATTAAGGCATCTTTATATTTATCCAAAGGTTTCCAATGACACCCTAATTCAAAATGGTTATAATCAGGGGGCGGATTTCTATGCAAATGCATATTTTTTTTGCAAGTATGCAACTTCATGAAATTTATGGACAATGAGTTTGGGTATATAGCGTGTTTAAAAACATTGGTTTTATAATGCATATAATTGCATATTTTGGCAATTTCATATCAACAGAGGTTTTTTTGTTTTTTTTTAATCTACCCGGTTGTTTGCTTAGTGCTACCAATGCGTAATTTACAAGGAATGTAGAAGTTTGTACTACTACTGACAGATGCAGCACCGTACATGGTCAAGGCAGCAAGGACGTTAGAGGTATTCTTCCCGAACATGATCCATGTCACATGTTTGACTCATGCTGTTCACAGAGTATGTGAAGAGGTTCGGATGGCTTATCCAAATGTAAATATGCTAATATCAAGCATAAAAAAAGTTTTTTTAAAAGCACCTGCACGAGTTCACGCTTACAAGGTACTCTGCCCTGAGCTTCCACTGCCACCATCTCGAGCCAGTAATTTTCGAGCTATCAAGAGTGTAATTGACAATTTGACGAGAGACGATGAAGCATACTGTGTTACAAATGCAAAGACATGTATGAGCAGCCCAACAATATTGCAAGAACTTGCATACATTTCTGCAAATTTCGGCCAGTTAACGGAAGGAATTGAAGAGCTGCAAACACAAGGACTCCCGCTATATCGGTCAGTTGGAATAATTGACAGGATATATAGCAGCATTTCAAAGGCTCCGGGTGCAGTAGCGGCAAAAGTTGCAGACAAACTTAAAAATGTTCTCGTTAAGAACACAGGATTTCAGAGAATGAAGATTTTCCCCGCATTTTATGTGGGGAAACATTTCCCGAAGATACTGAACTGCCTTCTGCTGAAATTATTGCGTCCTTTAAGTATGCACCATGTACCTCGTGTAATGTTGAACGAACTTTCTCGGTATTCAAGAATGTATTTTCAACAAATAGACAAAATTTTACTGCAGAAAACTTAGAAATGTATTTAATAGCAAATTGTGCAGCACAAACCCTTAATAAATGATTTTTTGAATAGTCACTTTCTTGTTCAAAATTAATTTTAAAAAAACATTTCCATTATTCTAAAGAACCATAAGTTTTTAATGCATATTTAAGTGCATATTTCCATTATTTTTAATGCATATTTGCATGCATATTTTGTTGTTTTTTACTGCATAAAAATTCGCCCCCTGGTTATAATACACCATGTAAACAAAAAGTAAAGAAAAAATTTGGTTGGTTGGGAAATCAAAATATTTATCAGCCGATATCAATAACGTACACTGTTGGCTTTAATTTCGCAAACGCTTGCTTTTCACGAAAATGCTTATTTACTTTAACGAAATGCACTTCTTAGAAAAGAATTCTCCACATTTTTTTTTAATTTCTTCTTTTATTATTTATTTATTTTTTTTTGCATGCAACTTCTGTCTCTTCATTGCTTCTACTGTTCTCCTGCCAAGGAGGATGGATTTGCCAGCCAAGATGGATAAGGCGCTGAAAAGAATGAAAGAAAATATCATGGGATAGCTGATCATGGAAATTAGTCAACTTGCTCGTACTCCAGTTTAGCATGGCGCTAGGTATCGTATGTGCATACCCAGGACAAATTCAAAATGACGATCATGTTTGAGAAGTGTAAACAAGTCTCGAACAACTGGCTCAATAAATATTCTAAAAGACGCTTGAAGTTGCTGATGGACAGTGCTGTCTTAACCTATGGTAGTACTGGGAACCCATATTCGTGTAGGAAGAGCCGCAGAACACTCTAAAACCCCGCGGGGCCCAAGCTCCTGTCAAGATGGCACTGCAGATGGCCTTCTATCTGGTCGCCCTGTTTCGATCCTGATAGAAGGAACTGTGCGGATAATGTACGAGAGTTGGAATTTAATAGCTGCAACATTATAGTATTGTAGAGAGATCCCGCAACTGTAACAGAAAATGCTGCTTATATCACACGCTATTTACATGCCTAATTTATCTCAAAACATATAGATTCTCCGTTCTCATTTCATGGGCCTCGTGTTAGCTGACGGTCTAATACAAGACTTCTCAAACTTTTTTCCACTTGCGACCCCTTTTACCCAAGAAAATATTTCACCACCCTGATATAATGATATATAAATTAGGAATACGAATTAAAACATTTTCCTGTATAAAATCGTACCGAAAATTTGGTTTTGCTAATTTTTCTTTGTGATTTATATAAAGTGTGTCGCAATCCACACTTTGGGAAGCCCTAGTCTAGGAGTCCATGGTCTAGGCCAGCCCCGTTTAATGATGTTTTTGAACAGCAGCGTCGTTGGATAAAGATTGAATATGCCAGAGATCGTACAGCACGAGTGTCATCAAGATCTTGGGATTCCGCAATATGCAAGTTATGGTAATTCTTGTGTAAGATTTGTTGGCGTTATCCTAAAGCATGTCGATCCCTAGGCATACCGTCAGTGCGTAGCATTACTGTTCATTTTTGCAACACAAGACAGCTTTGAGAAAAAAGAAAAAGACGGTACACTCTGCTGAACTCACCAATCATTTTGTAGGCACATGCAGTGCAAGCTGCGGCTGATCTATTCGATCGACCGGACTGGGAAGTGTTCTACTATCTACCATACTAAGCCTTTGTGATTTCGACTTCATCGTTATAAAGGGACCACTTCATGGCATTCGCCTCAGAATTACTCCAGAGATTCTTCTGGCAGAAACCACTGCAACAGAACAGATGCTGTCCACGGCATTTTGGGACTTCCATTTCGCTGCAAACTGATTGTACACAAAACTAGTGACTACATCAGTGTTTCTCAAACATTTTTGTCTCGAGGCACACTGAAATGTTCTAAAAATATTCGCGACACACCGGAAATAATCTTAACTTTATTAATTTCATTTTATTAGTTTAGGATGGAAATTTAATGTTTTTAAATTTATTGAAGCAATTTTTAATATTTTTCGAAAAATCCCGCGGCACACAGTTTGAGAAACACTGGACTACATTGAAGTACAATAAAATAAAAATGTATCTATTTCCTATCTGTTGTAAATAAATATTAGTCACTATTAAAATTCCGACCATCGTAAAAGGTAACGTTGAAGTAAATTCGATAAATGCTAGCCACATTAGCTATTTAATTCTGATTGGCAAGCATTCAGACGTTTCCTTGTTAAGCTGTTCATGAGTCTCATTAGCTGCTGTCGGTTGCTGCACACGGCTGTTACTCTCGTTAATAGCTGGTGATCATAATAATGTAGCTCGACTGTGTATAAATAATTCAACGAATGTCCAAAGAATTGACTCTTGAGGCTTTTAATGGTGTCCAAAATTTTAACTCTGTGGCTATTATCGTACTATTAAAAGTGTTCAAGAAATTGCATCACTTTCTTTTACGCTAAATTAAAAATGACATTCGTCTCCAACAATTCACATCACATTCCAAAAATTAATGGTTTCGTGTTTCGAGATAATACGTTGACATGGAGAGATGAAATAGTACGTAATGCAAACCCAAATTTATGTAACGCTTAATTTATGTAATGCGTAGTCCCTGTTAATTTATGTAATTCTTAATAAAAATGATTACCGATTACTGTAATATGCGTTTTCCTCGTAAAGCCTTTTGCTCTCATTCACTGGGGAGAAACTGCACGAACAGAACAAAAGCCGACCGAAGCTTGTGTGTTTTCATTTGGCAGCACAGGCACCATTAGCAAATGATCGCAAACTCAACATAAAGTGGTCCGCGAGATAAAATTTTAATATGCTATGGAGGAACGTTAGTATATAAAATATAAAATAATCGGTACTTTAAAGATGCTTTTTAGGAATTAGATGTCAAGTTTTCATTATCTAATAATCTTCATAGTCTTCTTCATTATCTATTAATCTTCATAGTCTAATAGTCAGATGTTAAAAATAGTCCTTTAAACATCATTTCTAAGCTAAATGAGCAAATCATTAATTGAATCATTTCAGGATAACGATTAAAGCAAGTAAAAAAAAATTCATTTCTGTCGAATTTTTTCTTTGTTTGTCCAAAAATCGCGGTTGGACCATCGGATATCAACCTGTAGTCTGTAGATCCCTGCGGGGCTGTGATGTCCTCACCACGAACTTTGAAAAAATATTTTGAGGATTCACAGAAAACCATTGCTGAAAAATTTAAATAAATATTCGATGCGCTTTAAGGTTTTTAAATTTTGAATAAGTCCTGGGGTTCCGCAACAGCAAATAATATTTAATCGGATTGCTTGATAATACAATAGTTAAGAAACTCTATATTTGACAATAACACGTATCAATGATCTTAAAAGGAAAAATGAATACCATAAGTACCATTTCTTGATTTCTTTGAAGGTCCTAATCTACGTTAATGAATTTGTCCGATATTGATTTAAAACAAATGAAAGCGTCAGTATCGATCGGTGTTGACATTGGGTACAGGATTTTGGTTTGGAGTCGATATGATCACTGCCACCACACTCATCAAGCCAGTGCTATAATGGGTGCTTTCATGAAAACCACAAATCCAAAAAAGCACCCAAGGCTTCAATCGTCAGAGAACACGTCACTACTGGCAAGTCTCCTGGGCCGCAGGGTGATAATGAAATTTGGGGGAATAATAGGGTACATAAAACTGTGTATACCGTTAAAATTTGATTGATTTCTAACGAGTAGTTTTAACGATATACACAGTTTTATGTACCTTATTATTCCCCCAAATTTCATTATCGTAGGCGTTAGAGAACCTGAGTTATTAACTTGTTGATCTTGGTGGTAGCATTTTTATTTCTGTTCATATCTCAGTTATCGTTCAAATTCGGACCCATGTTCATATGAACTTTTTTGCTTAGAATCACCCATACTACCTCCCCTAAAAGTTTGTACATTGAATTTTGAATTACCCTGTATAAAACATTGATTCAAATCTCGCGCACGACTTAAAAGTGACTTCATAAGCTTGAGTGTTATTAAGGAATTTCATCGATGCTTATGTGCTGGAAAGTACGCCTACAAGTCGCGTATCGCCAGGCAGTGGCTACTCCGATAACAGGATACCCAGACTTTCGTGTAAGCAAAAAAGAAAATTAGAAATAAAGTTCCTTCGGTCGTTATGTTTTTATTCACTAGATTATATAAGAAATTGATGAACAATACTTCTTCGTCCTTAATAATGTGTAACCGAATGTACATTATCTTTCAACAATAGCGCCATCTGAAAGATGAGGCAACGCCTTATCGCTACAACGGTTTATTTTTATAATTTTTTTAAAATTTTTGCAGTGTGCATAAACTTATCTTGGCTGTAAATTGGGTTGTAAATATGAGCTTATTAAATGTGAGTTTATTTAATTACAATTTTCAAACTTGTAATGGCATGTGCAGTTAATTAGAGAAGATAATATCTAAATAAAACATTTAAATATGGAGGTATAATAGTGAGTGATGTAGTTGTGAAATAGAAACTTAAAGAGAATTATAACATCCAAACCACGATCACGGAAGCCGTAAAAAAATTCATAGATTTCAATAACCACAAACTTTTGATTTCGGAATATTATCCCAAGATCGTACTATCTCTCCAAGGGCGAACCGCAGTCCATAAATCAACGATCGGTTGATGTAAAAAAAGTCGATTACATGGTGTAATCAGTCGATGGAGGGATTGATTTTTTAGAAGCCTATCATTATACATCTCTAGAAGTCGCTGAATTCCTTGGATGTCGGCATCTTCAGTTGTTAGACAAATAACACTTTCATAATCTGTTTATTATATGATCTCAGCACGTGATTTTTACCATAAAGCAAGGCACAGTATATTTTTCGGATTAAATTTTCTTAATATGACCGTCGAACTAACCTAAAAATAACATACGCTTAATAGTTCCCCTTTTTTAGTGTGTGAATTTTTAATGTGCCTCAGTAAAAAGTACAAATAATGAAATTTCTTAGGCTCCTCTTTATGCATATATTAGACTACTCTTTATTTCTGGTATTACATATATATGTTTTTCAAATTGTGTTTTGTAACTATATTGTACAAAAAGAGAACATGAGGATAATTAATTAAATGAAAATGAAATATTCCAACGAAATTTGGTCTCGAAGTGAAATTAATAAATTCGATACCTCAGTCATTATTCTGTTCTGTTTCTAGAAAGTGTCATTCGTATTGAGTTTTACTAGTCGATATAATTAATGCTGTGGGTATGTAAAAGAAATACCCCTGATCATTATTGTGTATTGATTTAACCAACTAAATTTATCTTCTCCAATACATACGGATAGATCGCTGCTTTTTGTTTGTTTTTTTCTCCTTTGTGTGTTTTTCTGTTATCTTTTTGATTCGGTATTTCTGGTAGGGAAGTTTTGTCGAGGGAACCAGTAAAAGAAATTGGCTCGGGGAATTGTTCGAATTGGCAAAGACTTAACGGGAGATAAGCCCGATTTATCTACTTAGTCTTATCGCATCGTTATTTATTTTTAGCCTCTTCTTCTGTATTTCGTCTTAAAGTAATCAGTTTTCATCATTTGGAAGCATACGCTTCTTCTCAATAGCTGAAAGAATTCATGTGAAAAATGATTTAGATATAATGTACTTTAAAAAGAGAGTTTTTAGTATTGCTTCTGTCATTGAAATTGTTAGATGATTTGCAATTAAGGTTGTCAGTATTTCCGGTAATACCGGAAAGGTAAATCTCTATTATCGATAATAAGAAAATCATATTTAAATCTCTATTTAAAAATACTTCAAGAAATACATATTTAATAAAAATATAAGACAACCAAAAACACTAGGATAACAACCGAAGAAGAAAAAGCACTAATTCACATTGTGGAATAGTGGAATAGTAGATTCTTTTCTTCCTCGGTTATTATACATATTTAAATTGATAACAATGTACTACGAATAATAAAATATAATCTTTTCAACTAAATTGTAACTTGTGAAAATCAAAATACACTTAAAAACATAAGCTTAAAAGTAAGGAGAAAACTATGTCAGAAAAAGAGAAAGAGTTCAGGAAGTAGTCTATTAAAGATTAAATCATAAGATGTTCAGTGAGGATTTTATTCTTTAATGAACATTACGCCTTAGGAAAGATAGTCCCAACCTGCGAACTAGGTAACTGCTCTAACCAAGCCCTAAGGTCATGTAAATAGCGGTTCGCTTTCATGTCCGCAGTGGCGCAATTGGTTGGTCTGAGCCAAAGATTCCTGGTTCGAATCCAGTCTGTGGAATTTTCTTTCCTATTTTTCATCAGCGGTCTATTGTTGAAAAAAAAATATAGAAAAAGCGGAAGATCCTCATGCCTGTTAAAAAACAAAAAAAATACACTAATATTTTACATTCAAACCGCTTAGTTTAGTCAATTTACTTAAAACAGTTACAATTAATAGATTGTTTACAGTTACGTTTTTGACCACAAGATGTACATGTAATTTAGGATAACGAATATGCCTATTTATAAGTGTGTTTAAGGGCCGGTTCTACCAGTCTCGGATAAATCGTCAGATAGAATAAATATTGGAATAAAGCTCAGATAAGTCAAAACGGTGTTCTACCATCCTCAGATAGGATAAATTCTTGGTATAGCAATTCTCCATACGGTCCTCGAGAGGTCGGAAATTCACTTATTCTTGGTATAGCAAGCCGTTTCGCGCAAGCTTACATCCACTTCGATTTGAAAATGCCTTCAAAACCATATTATTTCATGTTATATAATTACCATTTTAAAGTACGGCGGTAGAAATAAGTTTTAGGTATAGATTACCTGTTTCTATTTCATTTTCGATGATCGACTATATAGTCCCCAAAAGGACTTGAAATGAAGAAACGAACGGAAGTTTTGCGTCTCTGAGCTATAGTGGCTAGAAGGAGGTCAGAGTTCTCGAGCTGCATTTGTTTTTCGCGTTTGTTTTTTATGCCGTGCCGCGTTTCAGCACCAACACTGACTGGAATGAAGGGTTACTACTGTGTTTTTCATGGTAGAGGGAAGCGCTAAATATCAAACCGACCAATCACCGTGCGCCTTACACTGCTTGTGCACTATTCGGTCGATAAAGTTTTCCGAGGAATAAAAATGTTGGTAGAACGCCACTGAAGCGATATACCAGGTATAAATTTAAACCTTCGATAGCTATCTGAGGATTTATCCGAGGTTGGTAGAACCAGCCCTAAAAGATTTTTTATTACTAGTATTACCGGAATACATTTTTTGCTAGAAAACAGGTATTAATATGCTTAATACCGGTAATAACATGAAAAACCGGTAATACTGGTAATAACATCCTTATTTGCAGTACAAAAAAGGGGAAACTTCATTTACTAACTAGCTTCGCCATTTATTCCTGGCTTTATCAAATATACGAGAGAGAAGCGATACGCCTTGTATGAAAACTATACGAAAAGTTTTCAATAAAGAATGATGATAAATTTCATCTCATAATGCTGGTGTTTTTCAAAATAATTCTCATTGAATGCGATGCACTCTTTCAAAGTTTCTGCCAATTTTCAAAGACATGCTGGAAGGCCCTTCAGAATCGCTTCCGCAACCTTCACAACTGTTTCTTATGATGAAAAATGTCTCCCACGTAAGCGTTTCGTCTAAGTGGGAAAAAAGAAAAAAAAATCGCACGGGACTAAATCTGGACTTTACTCGAAATTCGCATCAATTCACCAGTTGGAATGTGGGGCCGTGCGTTGTCGTGGTGTTGTGCTTCCTTCCTTTGAAGTTGATTTTCTCCCGTCTTAAATCTCCTTCGAGGATGATCACCTTTGACAGTACACAGGCCATTGCATTGCCTATATTCAAGGCATATTACTTGCCATTTTTCAGCAAAACAACGCAGCAATCAGGTGATTTTCTTTGGCCTACAATCCGTGGAACATGATTAAACGTCAAATTTATGTTTTCCGGCGACCTCGAAATGAAGATGGATTCTGGGATTTGGTAAATACCATAGGGACACTATATCCTCGGTGATTCAATGCCCCGCCACGCAAACTAATGTATCGCTCAACATCATGGGCGTAAACTTTTCACTCAACAAACTAACAAGTAGCCACTCGGCATCTGTAATTGTTTGAAATTAAAATTATTTTTTCAGACCATACTTTTCAGAATTATGTGGGTATTATGTTTAATCATTTGAAGCATTTTTTTTCATGGTGTTTCATATTTTTTTTATACAAATTGTTTTAACCTGCCAATCACTTTTTATTAACGGATTTTAAAAATCGATTTTCATTGTTTTTCTTTTGAAAATAACTGGTATTTTTCTGAAGTGACCGATGGTTCTCTTTTATGACAATTTTAATTAAATGTTACTAAATTAAAACTGCTTTAATCGATATTT
>JAHWFO010081140.1:866924-882219 GCA_023313115.1 Rhysida immarginata | reverse complement strand
TTTACTCGACCAATCCACCGCTGTGATTTCTTTTTATGGGAGTGTGTAAAGGACAAGGTTTTCACCCTACCCCTTCCCCGTGACCTAGACGAGCTGAAAGAACGCATTACGGTAGTGATACGTGGGATTGATGGAGACATGTTAATCCGGGTTTGGGACTAATTCGACTACAGGGGGGCATATTTTACATTTTTAACTGTATCACAATAAACTTCAAGAGTTTTTCTTTAAGAATCCGAATGTGGTGTGTCTACGAAGGGCGATTGATAAATAAGGTCTCCATGGCTGTAACTTTTTTATTTGTTAACCGATTTTCAAAATTCTTTTTGTATCTTATATTTGCATTTGTCCTCTATGTAATGCACTATTCACTTTTCGACATAGTCCCCATTCCTTTCCAAGCATTGCGCCAACGCGTAACCAGTTGGGTGAACCCGTCGGAGAGGAATTACGGAGTTGCTGTCGACGCCAGGATTGAATGGCAGCCTTTACCTTGCCGTCAGAACCAACTCATGTCCCTTAAGGGGCTCTTTTTTCTTTGGGAAGTGGTGAAAGTCGCAATGTGCAAAGTCTTTCATCTTTGAACTGCAATTTTTCATCTTTGAACTGTAGGCGCTGCAACGCCTCTGGTGTGTGGTGACTCGTGTGCGGGCGGATGTTATCGTACTCCAGAAGAGGGTCCAAAGCTGCCATTCAATCCTGGTGTCGACAACAACTCCGGAATTCCCCTCCGACGGGTTCACCCAACTAGTCACGCGTTGGCGCAATGCGTGGAAAGGGATGGGGACTATGTCGAAAAGTGAATAGTGCATTACATAGAGGACAAATGTGAGTATAAGATACAAAAAGAATTTTAAAATCGGTTAACAAATAAAAAAAAGTTACAGCCATGGAGGCCTTATTTATCAATCGCTCCTCATATATTCTGAATAGCTTTGATGTAATAAATTTTTAAAAGTGTGAAGTTCTTTTGTAATCACCCTGTATAATGAACCCGAGAGACGGGTGTGCATAGTGCAACCATAGTGTTGAAATGCGACACTAGCGCTGCGGTGGGCAGTAGAACGAAACGGTACTTACTTTACGGACAAGCCTCGTATATATGTAAATAGTCTGTCTTCGTGAGGTATTTATAACTTGATATGACGTGCTGGATGATTTTCTTGTAAAGCCTTGAAAATGTGTTTTTGTAGTTTTTCATGTTAGTAGTCTACTTTTGTATGGCAGTCCTGGTTCCTTCAGTTTCCAAAGAGACACCCTTCACTGAACAAAAATTCGACGTTTTTCTGTCGACGTGCATCTTGTTTGAGGTCAGAAAGATGACTACCATAGAGTTCTTTCCAAGCATTGATTAAAGCTTAGTACATGTTGTGAGCATTGTGCCCGCTGTTCAGATTTAAAGGTATTTTGTATCAGTCCTGCAAATTGCTTTGTGCAGTGGTGACGTTTACTGCTTAAAAAAAAAATTCTCCGAGTGACTGAGTCTCTTTGTAGTGGAAAGTGATGATATCAATAAGACCTGTGTCTTCCTTTGAACGAAGGAGGATGTGAGCATTTCCATAGCAACGTGTGCGTGATTTTTTTGTGTGCATTGTAAGCAGTATTCGTGCCTAAAATGTGGGCGTATCCAGTGTATGACTCCAAACAAATAGGATAGTGTTGGGCGGCTTAGGATAATAATTTTCTGGGAAATTATTATTATTATTATTAATATAATAATAATCTTCTATATATATATAAAGAAGGATGTTTGTTTGTGAGTTTGTTTGTGGGTTTGTTTGTTTGTTTTTTATACAAATCTACAGCTTTATTCCGATCTTGATAAAATTTCGCATACATGACCTTCAAAGATTTCGAAAAAATAATAATTATTGATAAAAAATCGATATTCATGGTTATGGCAAGGCATATTAATGAGAAATATCTCATGACCAACAATACAAGGCAAGGTTTGTGCAACAATACTTAACAACTAGCAGAGGACCCGGCGTTGCCCGAGATAATTACACAGTAGGTAAACAGAACAATCTCGAGAAATTAAATAAACTGATGTGTTTTTTGGAAATAAACCGTAATAGGTTATGCACTGTTGGAAAAACGTGCCAAACATACACACACACACACTCACACACACACACACACACATACATACAGATACATACACACACACTTTTCCTTTGCCTCATCGAGAGAGACTGCCCTATCTATATCGTCTATTATATCCATTTCCTGTTCATTGTTACTAATTCTTGGAAACGAATGTTCTATCATTGTATCATCATTTTATGTTCATTGTTATAATTCTTTGAAATGAACTTTCTATCATTGCATCATCATTTTGTGCTCATTGTTATTGGTGAATTGCGTTTTGATACTTATTGTTGCAGAAACTTTTCCTTGCATTGTTAGTCATGAGATATATATTGTTGGTCCGTGCAGAGTGTTGGTGCATTGCGTGTTTATACCATTGTTGATATCTATTGTTGCACAAACTTTACCTTGCATTGTTGGTCATGAGATATTTCTCATTAATATGCCCTGCCATAACCATGAATATCGATTTTTTATCAATAATTATTATTTTTCCGAAATGTGAGGTAGACAGTGACGTTCCTCATGCTTTGAAGGTCAAGTATGCAAAATGTCATCAAGATCGGAATAAAACTGTAGATTTGTATAAAAAACGTACAGACAGACAGGCCCACCCACCCACAAACATCCTTCTTTATATATATAGATAGATAGATAGAAGAAGATGGTATCAACACGCAATTCACAAACACTCTGCACGGACCAACAATATATATCTCATGACCACAATGTAAGGAAAAGTTTGTGCAGCAATAGGTATCAACAATGGTGTCAATACGCAATGCACCAATACTATGCAAGGATCAACAATATATATTTCATGACCAACAACGCAAGACAAAATTTGTGCAACAATAGGCCCGTTGTGTTCGCATCAACAATGGTATCAACGCACAATTCACCAATAACAATGAGCACAAAATGATGATGCAATAAGGATAAATTTCAATTGGTAAGAATGCATAGAATTCCTGTTATTCAGGAATTGTGAGCCTTTAAAATTTTTTTTCGAATTTAAATTAATAATTTTTACTGTATTAATTCTAACCATTTTTATATGTTTATTTTTAAGATATTGCAAAATTTAATTTAATTTTTTGAGATTGTTCTGTTTACCTACAAGTGTAATTATCCCGGGCAACGCCGGGTACCTGAGCAAAGTTTGTGCAACAATAGGTATCAACAATGGTATCAACACGCAATTCACAAACACTCTGCACGGACCAACAATATATATCTCATGACCAACAATGCAAGGCAAAGTTTGTGCAACATACACTGAGTTAGCAAAACTCATGGTATAGTTACTTAATATCTGGTCGGGCCACCTCTGGCCCTGTGGAGTGCAGCAGTACGGCGTGGAAGTGAGTCTGCAAGTCCCTGGTATACTTCTGGAGGCAGTTGACACCAGATATTCTGCAGAGCCGAAGATAGTTGCTGCCCGTTCGTGGGCGGATGATCCAGTACCCGGAGCCTGACTTCAACAGCATCCCAGATATGCTCGATGGGATTCATGTCAGGGCTCCGGCTGGCCAGCTCAGTCGTTGGACCTCTCCTGCATGCTCCTCGAACCATTCGCGGACGACATTGGAGCGATGTGGTGGAGCATTGTCATCTTAAAAGACTGCTACGTCGTCAGGGTGTTGAAATGTCAAAAACGGGTGCAGATGGTCTCCGATGAGTTGACGATACCGTGGACCATTCAACGTTTGGTCCAGGATAACCAGAGGGCCCGTTCCAAACCAGGAAAATGCACCCCAGACCATCACTGACGCCCCACCATCCTGCACCACCACCTGTTGGCATGCGGGATCCATCGTTTCGTGAGGTCTGCGCCACACACGGTGCCTCCCATTAGCGTGGTACAGTTGATATCGTGACTCATCTGACCATATGACGTTACGCCACTGTTGCAGATCCAGCCAAGATGGTTGGTGGCAAATGCACGCCGGAGTGTCCGATGACGCTGGGTAAGCATTGGCACCCGTGTAGGGCGACGGCTGCCAAACCCGAGGACATGCAGATTCCGACGGATTGTCCACCGAGAGACATTTCTAGTGCGGCCAGTATTGAACTGGTCTGTGATTTGCTGCACTGTTGCGCTCCTGTCTCTCTGAATCATTCGTCCCAGGTGTTGCCGGTCACGATCATTCAGGGCAGCTGGACGCCCGGTATGGTGCCTATTGTGGACTGTGATGCCTTCATCCAGCCATTCCCGATACACCCTGGAGACAGTTGAGCGGGGAAAGCCAAATTCCTGCACCACTGCCGAAATGGAACATCCCATGCGTCGGGCACCTACTATCATACCCCGTTCAGAAGACGTCAACTCGCGACGACGTGCCATTTCTGATTAATCACTTATACAAGCTCTTCCCACAACGTCTAATGGTCCATTCCCAGAATCCGTTATCCCTGTGAATTCGTGAGCCATGCCCATTAATCAATGTGCTTGCTATCCCATGAGTTTTGCTAACTCAGTGTAGAATTCAATGCATAGAATTTCTGTTATTCAGGCTTTTCTTAGAAAAGAGAATTCTTAGTACGTAACAATTTCTTGAAAATCTTTAAAAATGATCAGTAACTGGAGATAATGAGTTAGCAGACTATTGAGAAAGAGTGAAAGACGATAGAGGAAGCACTCCTTTAGCTCCATGCTGTATTGAGCAAATGGTAGGCAAGTAAATAGAAGAATCGGTGACCGCTAGACTACACAAAGTGATGAATGGCCAATTTTTGCTTCAAGACATCGAAAGAAGAAAGGAAATTGCAACAACATCAAGTGTACATCTAAAGTAAGATTACGTGAGTAAAAAATTATTTAGACTAGAAGGCATCCTTGGAGAGATCCGTCCAATGTGAGCCTTTAAAAATATTTTTTCGGTAAATCAAGTCCCGGTATATCACCTAGAATGGATTTTTTCAGTGAAGAGGTAAATTCCTGTCTTTCGGATTTTTCTCAGAATGGATAGTCCCTTCGCTCTATATTGTAGTCATTGAGTTATTATTTAACCAATTTGGAGGTTTAATTTAGCTTTTTGAGTTTGTTCTATTTACCTACAAGCGTTATTATCCCGGGCAACGCCGGGTCCTCTGCTAGTTATATATATAGATAGACTAGCAGAGGACTCTGCGTTGCCCGGGATAATTACACTTGTAGGTAAACAGAACTATATCAAGAAGTTAAATAATAACTCAATACGACACAGAGCGAAGGGACTATCCATTCTAAGAAAAATCCGAATAACAGGAATTCTAGGTGATGTACCGGGACTTTATTTAACTTCTTTTTGACTTGACTTGACGTAGAAGCTCTTATACCCTCCATTCGAAACTCCCGTTGCTCAGATGTTTCCATTGCCCGTATATCTTTTTATGTTTTGACCCTTTTCGTATTTGACGTTAAATGAAACTACATTTCGGACAATTAGCGGATTTGGTATAATACGGGGTTGTGCATAACCTTTTGCTAGGGGGCTGCGACTTAAACCGCAGCGTTGTAGCACACTCTTATGACGCTTCGGCAGAGAGTAGTTCATTGTGCGTCTGTTGGTATCAAACAAATATGGCTGGTTTAATAAATGACAGTGAAGAGCAGCGTTTCATGGATAGAGTTCGTGCAAATGCATATCGAGAGGCAATGGAAGCAGGTGCGTCTTTTATTAATCGCAAATGGTTTGCGAACAAGTTAAACCGATCGGATAGATGGGTGACGGACAATTGGAAGAAAGGTTATGATAACTGCCATGCCGAATTTGCTGAGGGTAGGCCCGAGAAATTATCACAGGAAAGCAAAAACATCATTGCTAATAACAGTGGCAAAAGACGTCGCAGCTGTGTCAACGTTGCACAAGAAATTAAAGCCGAAACGGATGCGTGCTGTTCGAGAAGCAGGTGGTGGCCACACTAAATATTGATGTGACAAAAGCAGAAATAAACGTACTTTTTGATTATCAACCGCAGAACATTTCACTTAGTTTTGTTTATTTTCCAGACCCCTAGCAAAAGGTTATGCACAACCCTGTATATAAATTATCTTTCCGTAACTCTTTAATTGCTGCTAAGGAGAGCTTTTGCGCTCAAGTTTATTTAAGCACCTTACAAGAGAAACATTTTCGTCTTTAAGTACCTATCTCGTCTTGCTCTTTTAATTAGCCTTTGTGTATTTAACAGTGTACTTACCTGCAGAAATATTTAATACGGCTAATTTGTTACAAGCTATATATAAAATTAAATACTACTGTTAGTGTGATTTTGTGCTTCGTTAAGCTGTGGTTTTCTTCCAAGTGCTGGTAATTTTTTATTTTTTCCGGAGTGCATCATCTACGTTGGTAGTGTGTATTTTGTGATAGACACGTTTAAGTGAATTAGTGTGTATGCTCAAGCCCGTGTGTAAAAGTTTTACTTAAATTAGAATTACTTAGAAAAGTGTCTGCTATAAGTAATTATTCAGTTGATGCAAGTTGCAATACATTTTCTAAATTTTTGTTATTAATAAATGTGTTTGGCAAAAATTAATTACATGCGTATTCTTTCCCTTACTTCTTCACATACTCTGCCTTCTAACTTCCACTGCACATGTGACAGTAGTCCATTATGAGCTCCAAAATCCAGGGCAAACTATCATAGCAGACGTGTATGTTGGTCAGCTTCAACGTACACATGAAAAATCAAGCAAAAATAGCTTGCTCTTGCGAACCATAAGGGTGTTCTAATTAAAGGAACACTGATAATTGTCCGTCACCCTATTCTTTAAACGTAAGTGTGTTGTTTTTCTTCATGACAACGCACGTACGCATACGGCAAAGTTGACCCGTCAGGCAATAAACAAATTTACCTCATCCCTCGTACTCTCCGGATATCTCTCCAACAGATTATCACCTTTTCCGGTGATCGCCTCTGATGCCCGAGGACGCGGGGTCGACCCCGGCCGAGGACGACGAGGATTTTTTCAGGGGGAAAATCCTGAGATCACGCACTTCCTTTGGAAGGGAAGTAAAGCCGTTGGTCCCGTGTAGTCGTTTGCCGGCTGCACGTTAAAGAACCCTTGCGAGGCAAAATTTGCGGCCCCTATAACGCCGTCCTGAAATGACCATGGCAGTTGAAAAGGACGTTAATACCAAACAAACCAACCAACCAATCACCTTTTCCGATCTCTCGATAACCATTTGAGAAACAAGTGCTTCAGGACAGAAGAGCTAAAACATGAACTGGGTGTGTTTTTCAAACTAGAAACTCGTAACTTTTATAAAAAAGGAATTTTTGATTTAGTATCTTGTTGGGAGAAGGTTGTTGATAATGATGGAGATTATTTCAATGAATAGTTCATTTATTCATTAATCTGAGCGTCAATTGTAATATTTGTAAAAACGAAAAAAACTTTCCCTTGGACCTGATTAAGTTTTCATGCAGAGGACAATGATTTTGTTCGTAACTGCCGTCTGTCTTTTACGATTAACGTGTTGGACCAAATAACTTTTACTCTCTGCATGTTTAACATACCTCTTGGATAAAGGATCTACAACCAAGTATACACACGAAGGGCAAACAATTCCAATTAAATTTAATTTTTTGCTTAGTGGAGTAGTAATCATTTTCCAGTGAACACTAAGCTATCTAATCAAATTTCGCCTCTGTAGTAGAGTCCGTTGAAAAGTTTGTTGGGTTTCGATTATCCAAATCACAAAACTTTTCTTCAACCCTTTGGTCAATCTCGAAATGAATTCATCGAAATATTCTGTATAACTAATTGACATGCAGAGGTCGAAGCAAGAACCTCTCTGCCTCATTCTCTTTTACCTTAAAAATAATAACTTGCTCCACTGTAATTAACAAGAGGCCTCTAGTTTAATTCCTAAAAATACCATGGGACAATATTTTAATTACGTTCTTTATTAATTAGGTTCAAAGATTTCTTTGCTTACGGGTATTTTCAGAGTAATTCTGCGTCTGATTTCGTGTGCCTTTAACATTCTTGGACGAATGCAATTATATTTGTTACGAAACTGAATATTAATTAAGTTCCATTTATTATTGAAATGCTGCTGAGTATTCTCTAGTAAGTTCAATTGCAAAAGTCGAATAAGTTTTAAAGGCCAATTTTATGAAGGTCAGAAAAATCGATATTCCAGAAAATTAAAGAGTTTTTTTTAAAATTTTCATATTTGAGGTGAACTTAATGAGACCGACAGATTAAATGAAGGTTTGAGAAATCCGCAGATATTTCTTTCTGAGAAAGGAGAGGGCCTTCGTGTGATCGGAAAAAATGCCGTATCTTTTTATCGCTGTTCTCTTTAAGTTTTTACAAGTTTTATGGAATAAATATTTACATAAATAAAATTTATGGTTTTCAAATTTAGGTCGTTTGCCATTTTTCAGCTTTTTTGATATTTTTTTTAATAATAATGACACAGTGAATCATATTTTTTCATAGGTAAGTTATTCAACTAATAAATTTCATATTGATTAGGTTAGGTTATTGGAAACGACGACGTCCCTAAAAGAGATGGAACGACATCAGGAAACTGGTAAGCGACAATTGGAAAAGCAAATCCCATAAAAAAAGCGCATTGGAAAGATTTGGAGAAGATCTTCATTCAGCAAAGATGAGCATTGAATATGATGATGATCATAAAAATTTTAAAAAATAAACAAATGACATTTTGAAATGAAGAGTTCTCTGTCCTGTCCTTCTTGATGGAAGTTGATGGAGGTCTTGCAGTATATAGCGGGAAAGAAATCACACACAATTCCAATGACTTTTTCCGCCATCTCCTTTCGTTACATTATACTTCCACACAAGTCTCAAGGCCCCAAAGCTGTTTAGCCGTGAAATTGCTATAAAAGAAATATTCGACACAGTCAGTTTTATAGGATGTTCTACGATTATGGTAATTCTTTTAAATAAGAATGCAGTCAAATCTCGTTACGGCGAACTCGCGTAACACGAATCCTCATCTAATTCGAACTCATTTTCTCAGTTTGGTTGGCTGGATACTATTCTTATGCAATTTTACTAGCTCTACGACGAACTCGGTTTTCACGAAAACTCTGATAAGTCGAACCTAATTTCAGGTCAAAATTCATGGTATAGGCTACGAAAAGTATTTATGTACTTTACAGGGCTAAGGAATTAATTTACCGAGTGGCGCAAGAAAAAAAAAGGTTTTAGAAAGGTTTTGTCTACTATGACATAGTATGAGGTTATATATTCTTGTTATCATATTTATGCTATAACAGACATCCTAAAATTTAATGCAGAATGTTTTCAAAGTGAATTCCATCTGCTGCAATCGGTGTGTAGAGCCTTGAACAGAATTCCGTTTGGCGCAAAAAAAAAGGTTTTAAAAAGCTTTTGTTTACTGTGGTTTAATCGTACACCGTAAATGATTTTCCTTGTGATACTGTTCTAAACATTCTTTAGCTCACCCATTAATGTCTCATTACATTTCTATGGAGATTCGTGCAGTTGAAAATGATGTTCTTCAGAGACTCACCACGGAGTTCAGTTCAAGGCTCTATACACTGATTGCCGCAGATGGAAATCACTTTGAAAACCTTCTGCATTAAATTTCAGGATGTCTGTTATGGCATAAATATCATAACAAGAGGATTAACTTGAGAATAAAATAAAACTCTTTTTCCACAACGAAACAGGAAATGAACAAAAAGAAAAAGACCGAAAATAAAATGAAAAAATACAACCTGAGTCTGTAAGCGCTTTTCGAAAGCTTTGCTTTCATCATTCAGCAGCCAAGGAGCACCTCGAGAGAACTTGAGAGAACTGACTTGGAATAGAACATGCTGAGTATTTATAACGAACGGAAGCCAATCAAGACAAAAAGATCCAACTGAATATTATTGATTGGGTAAGTGCGTCGAATCTTGTTTCAATATTCCGGCAAGTTTGTCCTTTGTATCTCATGGGGCATTGGGAACATCTAGCTTCATATATTCCTGATTTCTGTAGTGGTGGAATCGGGTCTTTTGGATTAGGTAATAAATGCCTGGTCTGGTTGGGATTGCTAAAAGATAAAGAAATATTAAAAGATTTAAAGACAGAATTGAGACCTTTGATTAATGATTTATTGTAAGGTAAGGATATGACTCTCCCTCTATTTTTAGTCCGGTTGAGGGTAGTGATTTCGTCCATGAACTTTTTTAACTTCCTCTTCCTTACCAAATCGGTGATGGTACGTGTGCTGTAGCCATTTTTAACTGCAATATTCTGAATCAAGGAAATTTCTTTTTTGAATGAGGACTGACCTAGTGGGAGATTAATAGCTCTGTCAATCATCGAAATGAAAGTAGATATTTTTTGATTCCAAGGGTGGCTGGAATCGCTTGGTATGTAATTCAATCCGTTCGTAGGCTTTCGGTATACCTCAAATGATAATGAATCATGGTTTCTGATGACTAAGATGTCAAGAAACGGCAACCTTTGATTATTTTCCAACTCAAAAGTGAATTGAACGGACGGAAAATAACTATTAATATGTTGGACAAAAGTGTTGACATCGCAAGCATTGGTGTCAAAAATTGTGAAGACATCGTCCACGTATCTGAACCAACAATCGGGAAAGTAAAAACCGGAATTCTTCAGGATATCCTCGAAACTTTTCAGAAAAATTTCAGCCAAAATAGGGCTAAGGCAAGAGCCCATCGGTGTACCGCCCACCATTTTGTAAACTTTCCCATTATATTTAAAAATATTATTATTGGTACATAACCTCGTTAGACTTAAACATTCGTTGCGTATGTTTTCAGGAACTTTGTTCTCACTCAAAATATTAGTTAAAAAGTTTATAGTTTCAGGTATAGGGATGCTAGGGAACAAGGAGACAATATCGAAGGATACCAAAATTTCCCCTTTCTTAATGACCTTATTTTTCAATTTTTTCACTAAGTCAATACTATTACTAACCGAACTGTCGAAGTTCGACAATTTTAAGGTTTTTAAAAACTCTGCTAGAAATTTAGAAAGCCGGTAAGTAGGAGAGTCAATATTTGACACAATCGGCCTCATTTTGTTTCCAGGTTTGTGTATCTTAGGGAGAGCATATAACCTAGTTAAAGTCGCGTTCTATTCCAAGTCAGTTCTCTCAAGTTCTCTCGAGGTGCTCCTTGGCTGCTGAATGATGAAAGCAAAGCTTTCGAAAAGCGCTTACAGACTCAGGTTGTATTTTTTCATTTTATTTTCGGTCTTTTTCTTTTTGTTCATTTCCTGTTTCGTTGTGGAAAAAGAGTTTTATTTTATTCTCAAGTTAATCATCTGCATTATCCACATAAGATTTCTAGACAATTTAAATCATAACAAGAATCTATAACCTCATATTATGTCATAGTAGACAAAAACTTTCTAACATCTTTTTTTGCGCCACCCGATACACGTGTAATTTCATAACAAAAATAAATGTATATCAATATAATTTCTGTACACTTTTCCTAACCATATACAGTATTTATGTACATCATGTACGCAGACCACCATCCTGTTTTGTGTCTGTTCATACACAAAGCCTTGCTAAGACGAACAGAGTTCGTGGTAAACAGGTCATGCATATTACAAACTTGCATTTACTAGTTCGTGATAACGAGATTTGACTGTACTTTATTTGGGGTCTTCCTGAATTGGTCTGTGTTTGCATAGGCTACCCTAAGCCTTTATAGCTGCTTGCTTCATTAGGTTTATGGGCGCGTCAACAGCTAGATCATTTTCGCAATATCTTTACACAATCCAGAGAATTCAACATAACTACATGTAATAAATGATGAATATAAACTGGAGCTGAATTTCCAAACGTCAGGTAATGATATTTGAAAAAATGGAAAGAAAAATTCTGCGACCTGGATTCGAACCAGGAACCGAGTGTCATATGCTTGACGCCTTTACCAATTGGGCTATCGCAGATAGAAGAAATTTTCCCGGGTGCACGCCGGCTGCCCGCTTCCCATTGGGCTTTCAACCTTGACAACTTGGTTGTCTTTAAGACACTTAGTGATAGCATGGCTGCACGGGTGTCTGCGATGCATTCCGGGGACAAATCCAAACACCCATGTCCACGGCGGGATTCGAGAACTGGAAAGCCTACGCCCCAGCCTCTCGGCCACAAAATGGTTGGCAAGGCCTTTAGAGGCCACAAAATTTTCTTAACATACCCGCTGACCATGTGCTCCTTATCCTTGGCTTTCTATCATCAACAGCAAAACTTCTTTTCTTTTCTATCATCAAAAGAATTAGCTGACGGAGAACTCTCGCAAATAATTTGCATGACTCCAAGAATTTGATCCCAATGAACGTAGTGGAACGATCCGTCGAATCTTAATAGCGGCATCTTGTGTGTCAACATGTGGTTGGAGTTCAGGGAGAAAGGCGGTACATTAAGTTGTCTAGGTGGTTGTACATCTTAAACAAGAAGTTAATCCTCCCGAGGAAGGTACAGGAAAGTAGCGGAAGCCCTGAGATCATCTATTTTTACCCTTTTATCTAAATTTTAACCCTCCCCTCCCCAATTTTTTAAATCGAAAAATTGATTTTCTCGAACGTAGTATTTAGAAAGTGTAAAAGAGTTCCATCTTCTTTCGTTTCTCGTCATTTCCGATCGAATGATATATGGCATGCCATATGTTGCCATAGTTCTAAAGACCAAGTAACTGCCACCCCCCACAATTCCCATTGGGACAATTTGGCCGAAATTCATAGTAATTTTGATCTTGCTTAGAGGAATCTGCATACCGAATTTCACTCCTTTATAAGCATAAATACGCGTAGACCTTTTGGTCCCCTCTAATTTCCGCCCCCGAAACTCCGACCCCAGTGGGTCAATCAAAATCAAACTAAATAGTGAAGGTGCACATGCCTATAGTAAGCTACATTCTGAATTTCAACCTTCTACCTCAAAAAAAGCGGAAATTATGAAGGGGACGGACGGGCGGACGGACAGACAGACGGACATTGTGAATACAGTAAATAGCTCCGTTCTTCCGCTACTTAATAAACTTTCAGTGGATTGGGTGGTCAAGAGTTCACCACTCACATTTTCTAAAATTACTCGCGGTGTGTAAATTTGTAAACAAAAACAAACAACTTTTCGATACAACTTTTAAACATAATAACTTACTTGAACAAAAGAAGCTGCAATTGTGCAGTCAAACTTTGATAATACTCTTTGACACAACTATATAATGTTGTTGGATTAGTGAAACGCAGGGTGATCATTTTATCAGGCAATGGGCGTTCATTAAAATAGGAAAAAAAAAAGAGATGCAGATAACAAATAATATATTTCTTTACAGTAGATTTTCAAATGTCAGTCCTCAGCTTCAAGGCGAACCCTCTTAACCATGTTAGGTTTCATCTTGAACAGGAGCGTACAGTTGATAGACAAACTCTTGTAGATAGCGTCCTTCTGGCAGGTCTTTCATAAACTAACCACGCCCATGCGCTATTTACTTCGTGATAGCCCTGCTGGAAAATAAAATTATCTCTCTGTAATATTGTCCGCTTTTTTCTATAGGACAAACTTTTGATTATGGTGCCATAATGAAAAGATGTTGCAGGAAGCGTCGTTAACGAATACGGTACGTTATTAATTGACAGATTACTTGGTTTAAATAAGTTAATTTCTTTAAAAACTATAGTCTCAAAATGTGAGCCGTGAACTCTGGACCACCCTGTGGGTTCGAATAGTTTTCGAAAATGAAAGTTTACAAATTTACACACCGCGAGTGGCAACAAAGACAAATGAAAAAGTAATCTACTGGAAATTTCACAAAAATAGAGAGATTTTCATTTAATAGACAAAAGAAAATAGAAAACATGAAATAAAGATTCGCAAATTTTCAAGGAGTTTTTTAACGCAATAATAAAATAGAACTTTTATCAATTTCTCGATCCTTCGTCCTTACATAATTGACTAAAAAAAAAATTGATAATTTTTCGCGGAAAAAATTTGGGACATGACGGAATATTGTTTGAAAATGTTTCTCTTAACTCTAAATGTCTAACTGTTTTCGACATAAAATGGCCTAAACCAAGTATATTATCCGAAGAGCTCATGAAAAACAATTCAAAAGAAGCTATTTAATTTAAACTATGATGCCATTTCGCTCAGGCAATGCTTAGTAGGATACTTTAAAGTGGAAGCCGTTGAACATTACAGCGCCTCTCTCTAACATTTAACATTCGATCCACAGTTTGTGCTAAGCATGCAGTCGCTTTTCGGTTGTTGTAATTGGAATCTCATAGGATATCATTTTCCAACATACAAATGCGTGATATTTCTTCGTTTCACATCGCTCTTCGTACTATTAACAAGAGTATTCATTGTGGAGGCTTGATATATAGTAGCCGTATCGCATCGGGCGATCTTTGCAGAAATCTCTGGTGAGAATTTAACATGTGGAAAAGGAGGCCTAGTCACGAACAACATCATGCCGTGTAGATGAGTTTTCCTTCCCTCGTGGCTGCGCGGATTTTCTTGATTTCGATACAACTGTGACGGTCGAACGATCTTGTTAGACATTCTGATTAAGCAAAGGCATATTTGCAGAGACGGAGCACTGATTATTGATTCGCAAGAGTACTGCGCGACAAGTATGTGTCTGAGGTATTTATATTCAACTGGGTTTTCGCTGTATTTCTAGAGATGGCTGCGGTATATTGAATAAATTGTTCTTTCAAATTGATTTTACAATAAGTCGAATTGAATCATGCGAATTTTTGTTTGATTTATGTAGGTCATTTTTAAGGATCAACGATTTTGCCTGCAATTGCGATCCCGTGAAAAAATTCCGGGATTATTTTTATAATTAAATTTAATAAGAACGAAGTTTGCAGGAATTAAGTTTAGAACTTACGAATCGCTTGAGGAACGTTTGGTAAAATTAAGATTTTCGCTGAGGAAATTAAGAATTCATTAGCCTCTATTTTCTTTCCTTGTATTAAGTACATTAATCACTATTTATGCCAATTTTTTAATCATTTCATTTCCACTCACTGAGGTTCAGATCACCACAAATTCCTTCATAATTGGATTTATACAAAATCAACCAGCACTGCAATTATGAAAATAATAAGTTTTGAGAAATTTTTAGATAATTAATAGATCCGTATAGAGAAGTAGGGTCCTGTTGTATACAGGGTGATTTACATCGAGTGTAAAATACTTAAAGGGGGTATTATAGAGGTTAAGATAAACACAAA
>JAHWFO010081140.1:828739-866159 GCA_023313115.1 Rhysida immarginata | reverse complement strand
GGGGGGGGGGGATGTTAAATGTACTTATGTCACGTAAACGCTGATGAAGACGGATGAGCATGCGATGATCAGGGTGTCGTTAGTTTGGGTATGTGTCTCTATAAAGATGCGCAGCGTCTGCTGCATTCCCATCTGCCTGACCGTACGTGAAATGCATATCCGCCAACTCGGCATTGCTGTAACCTGCTGCAGCCATGTAGTTTCACTCACAGTCCAGGCCAGGGTAAATAAAGAGAGGTAGGCCAAACGGAGAGCTAGCCAATCACAATTGAAACGTCACCAAGGAGGGATATGCACCATTGTCTTGTCTTGCCTTGCGAATGATGAAATTCTATTAAAAATTCTTTTTTTAATTTAAAAATTGGAAAGTTAAAAAATAAATAGAAACCTGAAGTATTAACAGAAATAAATAAAATCAAGAGTTTTAGCAAAAATAAAAATCCAACATTGCTCAAAAAAAATAATAAAATAAAGTAAAAAATATATACCGGGTGGGCAAGAAATAACGTGAGGTGTTCAGAGCTCGCTAGTGGGAATTCTATTAGGCCAAATGCAATACATTTTGGTGTATATACTTAGTGGAACATGCAGTTTCGATTTCTGCAAAAAAAAAAATAGTACCAAAAGTCGCCAAGAAAACAATGAATACATTTGCATAAGCGCGTTCCGTGTTGAGCAATCATGACAATAAAAGGCTGAGGATTTCCCATCTATCACGAACAAATGGCCTGACGATGACGCTTACTCTGCCTGACCGGGCGTTATTAGTCAAGTTGTTTTATCAGAAGAGCGACAATGCAAGTGCTGCCCTTCGTCAATTCCGGCGATTGAAAACGTTACGAAGAGGACCGATGAGCATAACTTACTTACGGAAAATGATTGAACGATTTGAATCTATCGGAACTCTAGGAGTGCAACCAGGCCGGGGACGCAAACGAACCAGGCAGCAACACGTTGAAGAAGTTGCAACTGCTGTTGTGGAACAGAAGATGACTACCAGCAGTGCACACGCAATAGCACGCCAAACAGATATCCCATATTCGACGGTGAGGAAAATATTGCATAAGATATTGACATTTTATCCCTATAAACTCACACCTGTTCAACAATTGCTTCCTGGAGATGAACGTACCCGAACTGACTTTTCGTTGAGATTTTTAGCACGTATGGAAGTGGATGATGCATGGCCATGGCAAATTTTATGGAGTGATGAGGCACATTTTTATTTGAATGGTGATATCAATACCCACAACTGCCGTATTTGGGCTGCATCAAATCCACAAGTGTGTCTGCCAACTCCTATGCATTCACCGAAACTAACAGTATGGTGCGGCTTTACTGCTTCTTTCATCATCGGCCCGTACTTTTTTAAAGAAATCCGTCCCCGTGGACCGGTGACTTGTTCCGTCGATTCTGCCAGGTATGCCGATATGCTTGAGAATTTTGTGATACCACGATTGCAGGAAAAGGGTTGTTTGGATTCTACCATTTTTATGCAGGATGGTGCGCCACCGCACATCGGACGTCAGGTGCAGCAGATCTTGCGAGAACGTTTTTCAGACAACAGAATAATTAGTCGTGCATTTCCCATGGTATGGCCACCCAGGTCGCCTGATCTCAACCCTAGTGATTTTTGGTTATGGGGATATTTGAAAAGCCTTGTGTATCAAGCACATGTTCCTGACCTCTCAACCTTAAAGGATCAAATAACGTTACATATCAGACTAATTTATGCAGATATGCTGCGAGCTGTCGTAGAAAATGTCGTGTAGCGCATGCAGCTATTGGAACAGCACACTGGTGGTCATATTGAAACACATTTGGAATTAAAAATAAAACATTGTTTATTGTTGTTACTAAAGTTGGTTTGTACGGTATTTGTTCATTTGACAATTAGGTATTGTTTTCTTGAAATAAGAGCCCTCTATGGCGACTTTTGGTACTAATTTTATTGCAGAAATCGAAACTGCATGTTCCATTAAGTATATACACCAAAATGTACTGCATTTGGCCTAATAGAATTCCCGCTAGCGAGCTCTGAACACCTCACGTTATTTCTTGCCCACCCGGTATATATACCTAAAATAAAATAACGTAAAATAAAAGAAAGTAAAAAAATAAATAATCAAAAAAAATTTTTTACGTTCTAAAAATGCACTCAAAAATAGAAAACAAATTATTTGCTTAATAATTTTTGTGAAAAAAATAAATCTTAGATGGTGATCCTTGGGAAAATAGTAATATTTTACTTCAGATCCTCATTTTTTTTGGGTTTTTTTATTGTAATTATTGCACACCGACACGGAACAATTAGGCGTTTTAACGAGGAATATTAATGAATGCGAGCAGACTTTCTCACGGCCGGACAACTGAATTGATGACGTCATGCTAGAGGTCGGTGAGGCATTCTGCTTGGCATTTTCATAGTAATAGAAGGCATTATTATGGCATTTTGAATAGGTTACTTGCAATATTTTTCTATAAAATTTTTTAATTTCTTTTATTGTTTTACTTTGATTGTTAAGTCCTTAAACTTTGAAATATGTTTAAAAAAATGTTTCAATTGTGACAGCTTTCTTGTCACATAAAAATTATGCTAATTTTCTTATCTAATTTCTGCTTGTAATTATATAATATTCAAATGCATTGATAAAAACATCGCTCTCAAAACGAACATTTTCTCTCTCTCATTTTTGCTCCGAGTTACCATGGAAAGACACCCCCCTTCTCAACGGAATTATTCATCTAACCTTGAATTTTCTCTTCTAACAGCAGGGGATATAGTCGCTTCCATTTGAACTGCTCTCTTTCATCCCATGTCTTTCTTGTTTTGAGAAGCACTTCATTTAAATGAGATGTTTGTACGGAAGCAAATGTTGGATAGGTGCCTTCTTTTAATTTTATTCTGTCGCGATATATAACGATTTCACTACCTTGCTTGTCTGTAAACATTTATTCTTTATTATTGATCTAAGGAGTTTAAATGATTAATTTAAATTTAAATGAGTTCAGTCTCCTTTTAATGTGGAAAATCGTAAAATTAATAAAAACAAAAATTAATAATAAAAAAGTCACCAATCTTGAAAAACGATGAAGGAACTTGTGAGTTAGAAGAAAACTCAAAGGATGTAGTCTATTGCAGATGTTGTTGATAGTAGAAATAAACCCAGTCTATTGAGGATGTAGATGAAGTCTTGTGAAGATAATGTTGATAGGGGAAAACGATAATCTTGAAGGAGTGTTGGTTTTGAAATACAGATGAAATTTTGAAGAGGGTGATCCAAATATTTGGGATAAAATTTATATAAAAAACGTTTTCGAGAATATTTCTCATCATCAGTTGGCTTAAATATTTATTCTTTATGTCTGTAAAAAGTCATCGTGAAAATGCCTGATACAAACTCCTGAATTTGCGATTCGCGTGAAATCTTCACGGCGAATTTTTAATAGCCAGTTCTTTCAGAAATCCAAAAATTGTTGTGTGCAATTTACAATGTACATACTGGTTTATAATAATTGGATTTACAATGAGGAACAGAGCAATTTCTACCCATTACTTATGATGTTAAAGTAGAATAATATATATTTTATTTTGATAGTTAGCCACGGTGTTAAGCCTAACCTTCGAGCATGAAAATAGAGCCTAACATACGTGCTCGAAGAGCCTAACATACTTGGTTATAATGATAGGCTACTTAAATAGAAAATAATTCTTATTTATAAAAAAAATTATACTTATGAAAGGTTTCAAATTAGATTCCTGATTACAATGATTCAAGATGACAAATTATGCTTATTCAAGTTAAACGAACACTCCAGTAATATGAAAAAATTACATGTATCTCCTATGTCAAAATGGCAAGCAGACGACCGGATGCCTCTGCGACCTCTAGCATGGCGTCATCAATTCAGTTGTCAGGCCACTCGCGGATAGAGACCACTTGAAACCTCCAAGTACTGAACTTATTAGGGTTTGTCTGAACCTTTTGTCTTTTCAGCCAGCATGCCAGGCGCAATCAATCCATCTCATTCAGTCTGTATTAGAGTTTTTCGATATGGAAAATGATATCGATATTCAGAATATCGATATTATGCTTATTTAGTATTATGAAATTATCAGGTTTTTAACGTTAATAGTTTATGGTGGAAATAAATATCAATAGTTAAACACTAGTAAATTAAAGCAAATTTTATGTTTCATTTTGTAAAGAAACAAAGACCTGCTCACGTTTTGTAAAATGCACGTCTCACTGACACCATCATAAAAATTATAAAAGTTATAAAATGGGCTAATGAAACGACAGGAAGCCCAAGGGTAAGAGGACCAAAACAAAGTTACAAATAAATGCAAAAGTAATTAAATAGGTTAAAAATATTTAAACATTAAATAACAGAATTAAATGTTATTGTTAAATACAAATATTGCTTGTTGGTCGAGAGGCGCAGGTCTTATCGCTCTCGCAACCAGCAAGTCGCGGGTTCGAATCCCGCTTGGCGCATGGATGTTTGTGTTTGTGTCTTATTATAGAAACCCCGTGTTGGGCTCTGGCCTGTTGGGGGACAACCCGCGGGTTGTTTAAAATTAGAAATTTTAAAAAAATTAAAATAATTAAAAATAAAAATAATAAAAAATGTTTATTATTATATTATTACTTTTGAAAATACAGTACTAAATAAAATTAAACGGAAACATTTATTTCTTAATTTATTGTCCAGAGATTTATTACACTAACATACTTAATAAAAAAAAAAAGCAGTTTAAAAAAAGCATCACAATCGTGATCTTTCACTCGTTAATTAGAACCACAACTGAACTTGAAAATAACAGTTTTAAAATATTAAAATGAAATATCACAATTGAACTTATATAAAAATCAAGTGTATAAATTTTTTTGGGTTTTTCAAAGTACTCGATATTTCGATGTTTTAGAAAATCATACTTTAGTATTGTCTCGATATTTAAACAATTTCGATATATCGATATAACCGACTCGTTATTATCAAAAATATCAAGATCTAATACCAACAAATTTTTTTTTTATTATGATTTTTTGTTATTTTTAATTAGTATTTTAATATTTATTTAATTCTGTTATTTAATGTTTAAATATTTTTAACCTATTTAATTATTTTTTGTATTTATTTGTAAATTTATGTTTTAGTTCTCCCCCCCCCCTCCTTTCCTAGTCGTTTCATTGCCCATTTCATAACTTTTTATAGCTTTTATTGTAAGGGTCGGGGGGATAATATTCATAGATTTATAGTCGAGTAATTTATTATAATTATGTTAGGTAAAAGACTGCGCCAGTGAATTATACTATTCACAAAGTTTTATGATAATTTAGGATTTATCCCATTAACTTACATACTAAAATCTCCGCACACAGGCCGGCCAACGAGGGAAGAAATAGGCACGTGAAACGGTCTTAAACAATTAAATAAGTTGTTTATTGATCATATAACAAAAGATATATAAAACAATAACGTTTGGTAATTTGGAATAAAAGATGTGGATAAATGAATAATGAAATTCAATTAATCTGATGTTCAATTTAAGTATGCAAATTGAGAATAATTCAAATTGTAATAATGACAGACATTGTATCAAATTGTATCAATTTGGATCATCGTAAGTATTAATAAGAAAACATAATTTTCATGTAAAGACTTGGCAATCAATTTATACGATGTACAACAAGGTAATCTATCAATTTAAAGATTTGAATAGATAAGTATTTACGAGATAATGATTGATAATTTCTTGAATAATAGTGATTATAAATCAGAATGAGTAATCGAATGTAGAAATGTTTAAACCATATCTAAATGAGAAACTGGAATGACTGATTTAACAATTACTGAGTACAATAAAGATTAACAATTTAATTCTGAATACTTAAACCCTGATAAAATAAGGAATGCATTATTTCTGAGATTTAATGGAATATAGTAAAATGGTCTGTCTGGATCAAATAAGAATTTAAGCTCTCTATGAAAAATATAATGCTCTAATATAATGTAAAATGTATCTGTCTTCCCCACTATCTGTTTGATTAAATAATCCGTTCCTAATAGGTTAAAATGAAACAGAAAGAATGGCCATTGAGACACAAATGGAAATGGGCTATACCGTGGTCTTCTCAATCTGTCCGCTCTTGGATGTCTTTCTCGCTCTCTGGCTAAGTCGAAACGTCCGGGGGGAGGGGGGACTCCTCTTCCGAAGTGGCTGGTAGTTCGCTCTGCCAGGCTCCTTCTTCCACGATGAAATTATGTACCTTTCGGGGCTGGTTACTTTCTCTCCAACTAATACTGGTCTCCAGGAACTATTTAAATTGATGGAGCTGGTTCTCAGCTAGGCAGATACTCTTTAAAATCCTCGACTCGAGCGAAAACAAAGATAAATTTGTTGTGAACTTAAATTAAACCACTAAAACTTAAAATATTTGAGTTAAGCCTACTTTTTAGAATTTCTCATCTGGAATCATTTGAATTTACCAGATGAAGGCCGAATCAAGCTAAAAATTGAGTAGCGATGCCGCACAACCGGCTATCATGAAAGCTAAATCACTACTAACGTCTTCTTCACTTAGAACTACTGACAAGACAGATCCAACTTCAATAACCAATCAGGCGTTTAGAAACGCTGACCATCCACCAAAAAAAAGGTGAATCTCCCTGTCAATCAAAATCCGTAGACACCTCTCTAACTGTTCCTATACTAAAAAGCTCTTGGCATTCACGTGATCATTTCTTGTCTCTTTGCTCACTTCAGATTCCAAAGTTCTTTGGATCATTTGTCTTTCTCGTGGTCGTTCTATCCCATATCCTGTTCTCAAATTCGTTTCTTGTTTACTTAGCTAACTCTGGCAATACTCTTTAGGTCCTTGAAAACAAGACCAACAACTAAAACAATGAGATGTAAAATGAATCTCACTTTCTCCCCTTGCGACTAATGCCAAAAGTGACACTTAAAAACGATTCTTAACAAGCGCAGAAAAAAGAAATAATTAAAATAATAAACTTTATTTAATTCTACTCTAAATTAAATCCTTCTAAAACTTTATAAAATCTTAATTCCAAATCTAAATAGACAATTATGAACGCGAGTATAAAATAGCTCATTTACACAATTAATCTGAATATTCTAATTCTGGCTAATTAATCCTCAAACCTTATATTATTTTTATGATGGCGCCAATAAAATTTGCTTTAATTTACTAGTGTTTAACTACTGATATTTATTTTCCACCATAAACTATTAACGTTAAAACTTGATAATTAAAATAATTGTTAAATATTTTTTGCAATAACAAGTATTTGATAAAACTAAATACGAATAATATCGATATTCTGAATATCGATATCATTTTCCATATCGAAAATTTAATGACCCTAATACAGACTGAGTGAGATGGATTGATTGCGCCTGGCTACCTGGCTCAGTATGTGGAGGTTTCAAGTGGTCTCTATCCGCGAGTTGTCAGGCCTGGAACTTCCGGTTCTCATGTTAATGATGTCATCTGGCCTAACTTTCTTTACATACCTTGGTCCAGACAACGAATCAGCCAGATCCTTCCATTTATATGAACAGGGCATTCCATTTTTATGGCAAGGGGAAGAGGTTTAGTTTCTCTACGTATCATCATCATTTCTCGGAAACGGTGCGTTGTTCGAGCTATGTTCATAGAGAATTTTTAATTCCCTGCCATTGAACGTGCATACCATTAAATTTACGACCACGACTTATGGGACACCCTATAAACACTGAAGGTGAATATATAGCCGAAACCAGTATGCGGATTCCATAATGCAATAAATGTTGTTAAAAGAAACTATCCATTAAATAATTCATAGAATAACATCCCTGTATATGGATTACCATTGAATAAATTTATAAAAAATATATTAAAATCGGTCTTCTATTTTTGTGATTATTTTCAATGTTATTAAAGAATACAACCCTATTTTTTTGAAACGGATATGAAACAAAAAATTGTTTATTAAAATGTCAATTAAAAAAAAAACTTAAAAATCGGTACTGTAATATATCAGTTTAATATGGATCATTTCCGTTCAACGTAATAACAAAGCCTACATGGATTAAGAGAGCGCTTTCTATGCTAGTGCCTGCATGGATTCTAGTAAAACAATATTTGCTACGAACAGAGCGCTTTCTATGCTTGAACTTTTCATGAGCCCATTGCCTGCAAGAAACGCACTGAATTCATTGCTCTCCAAGAACATCATCTGAAAAATTCTCATTTTTAGTTAAAGTCCGGTCGACTTTAACCCCGACCGCGTATTGTGCTCTGTGATTGGGCGCTGTAATCACGTGATTTGTTGGGGCAGTTAACAACGCGCCGTGATACAAAAAAATTTGAACCCTCCCCGATATATCGATGTCTATCTTGATATATCGGCACGGGAGTTATTTTGTAAACAGCTGGCTTGATATCCTTTTCACACAACCTCTCGTCAGCAGAACGACGTCGCCTGTATTATTTTAATATTAAACTATAAATTTATAAATTTAAAAAACTGTAAAAAACTAAAATAATTAAAACATGAAAGATGCCCGCAGCAGCAGGGGAAGCAGCAGGAAGCAGCAAACAGACGATCGCAGGAAGTGTGAATGAATCCAGTGCGCATGTGCAAAATTAATTTAATGAAATAAATGTAATTAAAAGCATTTTCGTGAATGAAATACGCCATTGATTTCATTTAATAGCAATTGATTTGTTTGAAACAACAATACAATTACTTTATCATAGTTTACTGAGGAACTATATAATGATGCAACAAGAACGCGGATTTTGCAGGTGAAGTCAAAACCGAACAACTCCCGACCAATCACAGAGCACGATACGAGGTCGGGTTTAAAGTCACTAGGCCTAAAGCAAGTTTTTTAAATGGGTTGATAATAATAATGGTTGCGTCAAATATTGACTGGTCTATATAAGAGACTTCTGTGATAATCCAAAGTGTAAATACACGACTTATTAATGTTTGTTTATTCCGCGCAAAATACAACCCACTATAGAAATAAAACTATTATGAAGAATTACTCGTAACAAACCTCTTCAATATGACTAACATTTATGAAAACTATATTTAATCGAAAACTATATAGATATACTTCCACATACCTATATATTATAACTTTTATAGTTCTTATATACTGCATGTTTTATGAGTTTTTCCTTGAAAGAAATGTTAAGAAAAAAAATTACTATAAGAAAACGGGTAAAATCGGGCAGCAATTATAAGGGGTTGTGGGATGTAAAAATGAAAAAACTGCGGTTGGGACTTTTTGGGAAAAATTTTTGCAGGCCTTCGTCAATTTTAAGTTTATTATGAGTTTTGAAAAAAGGGGGGTATGTCATCTTAATATCGCGATTACATAATTTTTCTAACATCCAAGTAATTAATAAGTGTAATAAGAAAAATCACTTACAAAATATCACAGAAAGCTAAAAGTATTAAGAAATTAGCACACTCTAAACGCAAAAACAAGACTGACCAAAATAGTGTGACTTTACGTAATTTGAGCTCTGCGAAAAACAATGAAAGAAAATATAGTCAAACAAGAGAAGAATGGGTGCTCAAATTCCTTACAGAACTCCTACCCTGCTAAAGGGTGCATTGGACTGTAAGAACGAGGAAAAATCAAAATGAAGTGGATTTGCGAAAATTGCGAAAATTGAAAAAATTATTTTTGTCCACCTAGATTGCTGATTCGTCCCGCTGTGGGTCAGTTGATTCAAAGCTCAACTATATTAATAAATTTTTACTCGTAATTTTTCATTCGGAACTATATAAAGTCCATACACGTAAAATTAACGGAAGAGTGCAGTAAAATTAAGAATGAATTTATTGCGGTATTTTCAACAAGAAACATAAGTGGTACCATTACAACGCTCGCCTCTATTGATGAAGTATCCTTCAAAATGCGAAAACCATTTATTAAATATTCATAGTACAGCTTAATCCTTGTCTCTCATTATTGTCTTAAAATTTTTATATTAACTTTTTTATTATATATTAAACTTTATACAGGGTGTAACAAAATATCGAGACAGCAGAATAACTGGAGAAATACACATCGGATCGAAAAAACAAAAAGCATGTATTTAATATATTTCAAAAAAGCTCTACAATTATATCAAACTCGAACCCCCCCCCCCATTCCCACTCCCAAAGAGTTAGAGACAGAGTCTGTGCGTGTCAACTTCCTATTCTGACTTTAGATTCTTAAAGACCATCAAAAAGTAGAATAGGAAAAGTTTCTAAGACCCATCCTCTATCTCTTTGTATTCTTCGATATAATTGGGTTCAATATTTTAAAAGTTCCACACTTTCAGTACCTCTTATCTCCTAAACGATTAGATCAATTGAAAAAACACCAAAATTTAAACATTTCTCAAATGTTGTGTACAATCTGAAAAATACCATCAAAAATAGAGGTCCCTATTTAAGATTTCTAAGTTGCCCCCTCTCCCCACCCTCAGGGGATAGGAATGGGGAGTCGAGTTTGGTATCATTGGAGAGACCAAATAAAACCGAAGAAACTATTCCATAACGAGACTTTATTTGCACGGATGCGCATTTCGACGGCCAAGCGAAATGATCATCTTGTATCACGCTGACGAAGACGGCTTGGCCATCGAAATGCGCATCCGTGCAAATAAAGTCTCGCTGTGGAATTGTGGTTTCTCCGGTTTTATTTGGTCGTTTTTGGTCCACAGTTTCTGTCAGTTCTTCCTTTTGATCATTGTAGAGCTTTTTGAAAAATATTAAACACGTGGTTTTTGTTTTTTCGATTCGATGTGTATTTCTAAAAATGTCCCGATTTTTTTGGCATTTTTTTAAAGTTTTTTCCAAGGGTGTACCAAGAGGTTTACAACTTTGAATGAGCATTCAGAGAACATACAAAAGTGTAAGAAGGGTAATACCGACATTCAAATATTCCTTAACAAATCGCCCGATGTGGCAATGCTGTCGATCCCTCTCTAATGGGAAAACGTATCTAGCTACTGAATTACTGGGGCCATCTTTGCGATAAGGATATGCGAAAATTCCTCGAAATTCGAATGTGGGGGGGGGGGGAGGCCGTGGCCTAGTGAGCTTTCTCAGAGCAAGCCACCTCTCTGAAGTTAAGCAACGCCGGGCAATGCTAGTCACTGGATGGGTGACCATCAGTGACATACAATCTTTAACACCCGTGCTTCGAAGGGCACGTAAAGCCGTCGGTCCCGGCTGCTGCTACCATCTTACAGCCGTCTTCATTAAAAGCATTGTCCTAACATCTCCCCTAGGGGTTGGCACCAGGAAGGGCATCCGGCCGTAAAAATCATTGCCACTTCTAATAACAGCAGCGACCCCAAGCGAATAATGGGAACAGCTAATGACGATGTTGAGGATTGTTTATTCAATAACAAGCGTGCACACTAAAACATTGTGCGTATTCATTCAAATTTGTAACTCTTGTTGAAACGTGAGGTATTGAAGTCTCTTTTGTTAATTTAAGCAAAAATAAAGAAACGCCACGGTTTTTCCCGAGAGTACTCATTGTTTATTTCTTTGTTTCTCGGCAGGGAACGAGGTGATGTTTCGTGAGAGTGACTCGATTCGCCAAACTGACATCATCCGCCAGAAGCTGTTTCGAAAGGCCAAGATGAAGTCGCTCCAGATCACGGTCGTCATTGTGCTCGCCTTCGTCATCTGCTGGACCCCTTACTACACGATGATGATCACCTACATCTTCCTGGACCCGGACGATCAGCTGAGCCAGGAGCTGAACACGTGCATCTTCTTCTTCGGCATGTCCAACTCGATGGTGAACCCGCTCATCTATGGCGCCTTCCACCTCCGCAAACGCGACCGACTCCGCAATTCCAACCGCAACCAGTCGACCATCAGCTTCAAGAAACAGTCGCACATCGGTTGCCACGACGAGTTCTGCAATGTCACCGTCGTCGAGGACGTGGCCGATGGCAACGTGCTCAGAAACAGCGGCGGACGCTCTTTCTGTGTCGCTTCCAACAAGGCTCGCCCTCACGAGCGAAACAGACACACCGTCAGGATTGGATAATCAGCGCGATAGCCTGAGTGTTGAGCTAAAAAGGTTTTGTTTAGCTATATTATTTTCTGATAAGACCTTCAAAATCCTATTCTTGTAAATTCTCTTTAAAAACAATTCATATCTCTTTGTGACACAGTTCTCTAAAATTTATTTTTCTCTTTTTAACTCCAAGAACTAAAAAAAAAAAAAAAAAAAAAAAAGAGTAGACATGGAAAGACGATACTGAAAAGAGACAAAAGCCACAAGATGTTAAATCAGAAAATCTTTGTGCGCACAGACTATTTCTAATTGTCTTTGTGATTAAGACTGTTTCATTCTATTGGAAAATGAAGGTTAAGTAAACTTTTAAAAAATTAAATAAAAACTTTTCAAATGTTCTCTATTCTGTTGAGTAAGTAAACAAATTATTTATTTTTTAAAAACGTCTTGAGTTCTTTATTTTCGCACGTTGTTGTCGCTTTTCAGTTCCAAATTTTAAACAGCCTCTCTAAACTGATTAGGTCTTTGCAATGTAATTTCGGGAATTCTCTTGTTGACGAGCTGTGATCGCCCATCCACAAAATTAGAAACGTCGTCGCTATGAAGCCGAGAGTAGATTTACAATGGAACGAGTCCTTTAAATTTTATTTTGTAACACAACTAGGAGAGAGACGAAGGTAATTTTATCCTAAACTAAAATAAAATTTTGTGCCGTGTTATATAATTAAAATAGGTAATACAGGTTCTCCTAAAGTCCTCGTTTGAAAACTAAAACAAATACCTGTATAAATTTAATCTTTAGTAATATTTTTATTATTAAGCCTGACGGTGTTTTGTAATACTTTGAGTAATGAAAACATCGCCGCTCATATTTTGATTCAAACAACACGCATAAATATGACGATAGTTTGTTGCTGCCTGATTTGATGTCCTTAAGCAACTCCTTTAAGAAAGTGAACAACTTGAAATTAAAATAAATTTATTGATCAAATTTCCTGTAAAACGATTCATTTCCTAAAAGTTTACGTAAAATCTTTTTTTTTTTTGTTTGCCTAGAAAAAAACGACAATGATTCAATTAGTTATGAAATGATTACCAGAGCACCACTATCGCTTATGTTTTGACCATTTAGCGACGTCCATTAGTAGTGAACTCAAAACGGATCAAATTAATTTTAAAGTATTTGGTTTTTAAGAAAGTAACACGCCTTCTCTGCTTCAATATGACTCAAATTATTTTTTCCAACGCACTTCGTCGTGCGCAGTCGCAATAGCGATAACTCTACTAAAAATTCACATTTAAACAGATTTTAATCTGTCAAATAACAATTGTTTTTCCATTAAAAAATTATGAACTTCTTTAAATATCTGTAATGCGTGACTACTGCGTTCTCTTGAGAAACAAATTCTTTCGATGACAGTGTCGAGCCGTAGACCACAAACTATACGAAAACTCTCAGACACCATCTACCCACCTTTTTACGCTCGGCCTTGTGGAGTTCGTCCATTACCACTGCGCAAGCAGGCCGAAAAGTATAAAAAAAAGTAATAGCAAACATACGAGTGAGCAGAAGCACTTAACAGGAGCACTTGGCACGATGGATAAGATTTCTTCAGGAACTGGAAGTGGGCGTAAATTTTCATAGGTTAAACTCATTTAATAATAGAAAACTAGTAAAGAAAATTCCACGACATGGACTCGAAGCACGGGCCTTCGGTTATCTTCCCGATGCTATTACTGTACTACTAACGTAAGCCAGTTTGGAAATGGAAGCTGTCGCAATCAAACAAAGAAACATAGGTTGAAGCGCGGCTCCTTGTTCGCAAGTCGGAACTATCTTTACTATTAAATGGCGAATAATATTTTAATATTAAGAGTTCGCAATCGTAATTGGAAAATGGGTCTTTGGAGGAATTTTTCATGCCATACCTCCGATATTAATAATTAAATAGAGAAAATAAATATTTTAATAGTAAAGTTAATGTCATAATGAATAGCACGCAGTAATCTGTGCTAAATTCAGAGTGAGGTGGCGGATGTATGAAATGACAGCGCTACTGTCGCTATTGACCAACTTCATAGTGAATCCTGCTTACTGTAAATGGCAATTTCACGTTTCGTGTTAAGTTTCTGTCGTATATTTTTATTGTTTCTGTATTTGTGAGTGATGAGCATTTTATATTGTGTTATTAGTGAAATTTTTATGTTGTTTGTTAAGTTTAAAATAGTATTTTAACTCTTATTTTAAAATCTCGAATGCAAAATATGAAAAGCAGCGTGAATGTACGAGGGGAGATCAAAAAGTAAGTTGCACTTCCACGGTATGGCCATTTATTACACCACCTATACAAAAGCAACACGGCTATAGCAGCATACAATGTAGGTTCACTTTTCCACATAGTCCCCAAGAGACCCTAAACATTTATCCGAACGATCAACCAACTTTTCGATTCCGGATGCCTAGAAATCTCCTCCAGCGTTTTGTAACCACACGGTGACAGCCGTTTTCACCTCCTCATCTTTCGAAATCGTTGTCCACCGAGTTCCGTTCTGAGCTTACCGAAAAGATGAAAGTCGCCTGGCGCTAAGTCGGGATTGTATGGAAAATGTTGCCAAACCTCCCACTTGAATCGCTGCAGCAGTTCGCACGTTTGGCGTGCCTTGTGAGGTGTTGCGTTATCGTGCAACAAAATCACACCGGCGCTCAATTTCACGATGAATGTCCGTGCAATTCAGCCGTTTGGCCCATAGAAATCGGATTGCTGCTCGCACCTCAAGTTTGGAGTGGACATCCAGTTGACGCGCCATTGCTTTTAGCCCGCTAGTCACACAAAACACGACGGGAAACCACAGCAACCGTCCTATCCGACATCTGCGCAGTTAAGGCCGGTTCCCACTATCCGCCGTGAAAAGCGGAACGGTTAAAACCACCGCGGTTAAGCGCAGCGATAATTCCGCCGATCAGTTCCCACTATCGCGGCACGTTACGCTATAGCTCAAGAGTCTTCGAAGATCGCTTTCGAGGATTCTCTTCGAGCCTTTTCCCATAATGGACGCATAAAAAAATGGACGTAGCGTTTTAAGTCTTTGCAAATAAACAAAAATGGACGGAGATACAAGCAAGGGTGTTGCTGTTTATTTGATGATGTTCGCTAAGATTGCTGCACTCCTAAACGATACTATCCATTAGCGTCGCCATCTTGGAGAGATTGTCAACGTCACACAAATGCATTGATTTCATTGGCGGACGCTGCCTCGGCGGATTTTACCGTCGCGGTTAAGTTAAATCCATCTCAACTCTAGACGGTAGCGGATTTTACGCCGCGATATGACGTCAAATCCGCGCTGCTTACGTCACGCGCGGTATTTCCGCCGCGGTTCCGCGCTAGTGGGAACCGGCCTTTAATGTCCCTTTCTCCGCTTTGCCCAAGATTGCGACACACAGCGCGCTCCTGCGGCGAGTTAGTGCAGCTTACTTTTTGATCTCCTCTCGTACGATAAATCATTTTATATCTGTGAAGAAGTGAAAAAAGATCTTTGGCTAGGCATATCTATAGTGGCAGATTCATCTTCATCTAAGCTGTGATCGATTTCACGTACAACAACAAAATTTTCACAGCAAAAAGAAAGCAGCTTCCAGACATGTCTCCGAACGAGTGATAAAAACTAAAATAAACATCGAAATATTTTTGCAAAACGTACATTTAAGAAAAGAAAAAAAAAGAAATTGCGTTTGAAAATTAATTTTTAAAATACAGTTAACGTTTCATCTTTTTTTTTGTAAGCGAGCGCTGAAAACCTGCGACTCGCTGGTTGATAGCGCACGCAGTGACATCTAACGAATGTGCCAGAAAACTACGCAAGTAATCACACTTTCTAATTCTCTTCGTTATGATAATGGTTCGAGTCCAGGCCGTGGAATTTTCTTTACTATTTTTCTCTATTTAATTATTAATATTGGAGGTATGGCGTGAAAAAAAACCCGTCCAAAGACTGATTTTCCAATTATTAAACTGATTTAGTTAATAAACAATGAATACAAACCGGAGCCGACTTTCCAAACATCAGGCAATGACATTATTTGAAAAAAATAGAAGGAAAAACACTGCGACCTGGATTCGAACCAGGAACCTCGAGTGTCATATGCTCATCCTCAAATTCAGAAGTGCCATGGCCAACTGGATTATAGATGGCCATGGAAGTGCACGGTGGTAATGGCATCTGGAGATGGAACCTAATGCTGAGTAGGGAAATCTGCTCTACTGGAAAAAGATAGATAGATTCAAATTTTGATCTATTCGTATCATTTACTCCTGATCGTATGTGTTACACCATTGGAAACAGAATTAATGAATAACAAAACCCCGCTCGATAATCACCAACAAATACATCCCAAATTTCCGCGTATAGTTTTTGTGATAGCTAGCACCATCTTATTGATAGTAAACAAATGGGAAATTTAACTATAATTTAAAAAATTTAAATAAGTAATTGTTTTATCCCTAATTCAGATTGTTGTAACTAATTTTGATTCTAATTGTACGTTTAAAAACCCCTAAAATTTACTTTTTCATCAGAATCGGTAGCTTTTGAAAGGTAAGATGCCAAGCTTGCTGGGGTGTTTACTTCAACTCACAAGTCAGTTTATAAACATTAATTAATGAAGAGCAATAATATTACACTATTTTGGAAATTGAATAAAAGTTTGCTCAGATAAAACGAAAATATTACTTTAAATAAGCAAAAACATTACAAAAGAGCAGATGTTAACTGTGAAAACAATGATGGCCTATTTCAGTTGATATCCTTGTCAGAGTGAATATGAGAAAATTATACAGATGAAGAACATAAAACAAAAAACTTTAAAAGGTTGAAATTTTTCATCTGTATAATATTCCCATAATCAGCCTGGCGATGGTATAATGTTTTTCATGAAATATCCCTCTCAAGATGTGCTCCTCGCTGAATTTGGCAGTTTGAACGAAGCCTTTCTCTCGTCACGGTTTATTAGAGAGATTTTCTTCTGTTAAACATATTCCTTTCTGTAATATAACGCATATTATTTCATTTATTTTTTGGCTCTATTTTCTATGAGAAAATTCGCTGGCCCAAAACGAAAGCTTTTCGAAGTGGAAGAAATGATTGATAATTACTTCCGGTTTGAGACGAGGATTGAAGGCTATAAACTGTGTATTGGGGATTGCTTTCAGGAGATGCGCCAGGTTATTTTGACCCCCTCCTATCAGCCAATGGTTTGTCTTCTCTTGCAAATCTAATCCTAGAAATGAGTACAAAGGGAAAAAAGCTGATTCTCTTCCATCAAAGGAGCGTCGAGATCCGAGTTCATCCTAAGCCTTTCCTGCGGATTCTTTCTTTAAACTTTTATTTTTTTCCATTTCCTCCCTCACACTTCGATACCTCCATTGGTGAACAAGAGGCCAGTCCGATAATAACCGGCGAATCCAACGCTCATGTTTCTTCTCGAAATCTCCCGTCACCATTGCCGCTTGTCTTTATTCTTATCCAACTGGGAAATAAAGGAAAGCATATACAAAAGAAAAGCTCTTGAAGAAACCATTTAATCGATAATGCACGGTGTTGTTATTTTCGTTGTCGATTTTGATATTACATATCATTTCACCTTCAAATATTAAATAAAAATTTTAATTTAAATTTTTGCGCATAACATAAATAGCTTATTAATATTGTTTTCTTAATTTTTTAAAATATAATTTCGTAATTAATAAATTATTTGCTATTTTTTATTATTATAAAACATCCTATTTTTAAAAATAATGAAGCACACAAAGCAATACTTACGCTGAAGATGCGTATTTATTAAAATACACCTCTTACTCCGAATCAAAGTACAATATGATGTTATTACAGGGCACAGTCACTTTAATTATGACCTCTTATGAAGTTTACAGTAGAAATGGAACACCTCTAGGGTATTATTTTGCGCACATGCGAAGGTATCACAATGAAACTAAATAACATAGTTGGCATCCGCGAACAGAATAGTAGTGAATATCATGGTTAAGGTTTGCAACTTAAACTTGGAAACGGAGATGAAACTGGGCCACTGGGCCACGGTCATAGCATTTCAGAAACATTAAACGTTGTGAAATGATATTGTGCTGGAGAAATCGAGCAGTGTCACGGCCAGACATATCCATTGATCCCAGAAGTTAACGTTGGCTGTCACGTACCGATACAACGCAGTGGAAAGATAAATTAAATGATAACTTTGTATTGTACACAGAGTTAGGTACTGACACAATTATAGGGTTGCAAATGAATAAGTAAAGATTTTAATTCATAAAATGAAAATAACAATAATACAATAACTGACCAAGTAAGCAAGATTTAGCTTAAATCAGGTCGGTATGGATACACATTCAATTAATTAAACTTTTTGATTAACAGCAACTTAAAAGGGAACAATTAGCTATCGGTCCCAATTGCTTAATCACATTAAACTTTATGAATAAATTCAATAACCTACAAACTATGTAAGATAAGAAATACTTTATCCAACAAATAATAGTTGCTTAATTATAGATAAAGCCTTCAGCTTATTTAACCCCTTAACTATAAGCGGTGTCAATTTAAGTAAGCACTTTTAAATTATTCAATACAGAAGAATTGAATTACACGGGCCAGCTAGAAGTTACATTCACGAACAAAACAATTCAAATGGCCCCGGAGCTTTATCTCCATTATTAAACGTAAACACGTCCTTAATAGAAGTGAAAATCTATACTCTTAAGCCTTATTCGGTAAATACGAATGTCCAAAATTTGATCAGAAGTCTTAATCGGTAAATACAATGTCTCAAAGTTCAGGCAGTCCTAATTGATCAATTTGCTAACGTTAACACCACTTACACGGTACACAAACAAAACGCAAAGTTTGAACATATAACCTTATTAAAGAAGTAGGCGTTTTAATTAATTAAGTAGCAAAATAACCTGCCCACAGAATATGCCTTCGCTAAATATACAGGGTGTCTCACAAATGTATAAAAAAACTTCGTGAACGTATTCTACATAAAAAAACAGACGAAAATGCCGAATACAATTTTTGTTTTAGATCGTTCATGTCTGAGTTATGGGTCTTCAAAGATAACGAATTTACCCTAATTTCGCATACAATTAGTTTTTCAATTCATTTTTAAATTTGACTTATATTGTGTCAATTGTTGCCGATTATTGTTGTTTTAATTATGCCGCTAATCGTTACTTAGAAAAAATGGAATTAAGTAAAGAAGATTATTTGGAAATATTAGTTTTGTACGGCGAGTGCAACAGAAGTGCAAATGCTATAGCTCATGTTTGGGCAGAGCGGTTCCCTATTCGCCCGCGAATTTCAATAAATGTTGTACTACATTTAATTCACCGCGTACGTATAGAAGGGGTGACAATGCCAATTAATCGCGGTGGACGGCCAAGACAAATTAATGTTCGAAATGAAGAACTTATTAAGCGTCGCATCGAAGAAGACCCAACTCAACATTTCCAAATCAAGTGTTCATCGCCAACTCAAGAAAATTTATATCCGTACCGCGTACGTAAGTTCAAAATTTACAACCTACGGATTATGAACAACGACGTTTGTTTTGTACATGGCTTCTAAATAAACAAGCAGAGAACGGAAACTTTGTGCACAACATTTTATTTTCGGATGAATGTCACTTCACCAATGAAGGTTGCTTCAACCAACATAATTCAAGGTATTGGGCATCAGAGAATCCGCACGTTACCCACCGCCATAACTTTCAAAATAAATTTGGAATAAATTTATGGACTGGAGTTCGCGGGAATTCAGTTGTAAGTAAAAAATAAGAGTTTCCACTATTTTCTATGACTTTTTGTATAAATATCAATTATAAAACACAATAAAAAGAATAAAATGTTACAAGAAGTACTTTGTTTGACATTTTTCCCTAATTACTGTACGTATTTATTTAAAATTTAGTTTAATTACATTTACTATTATCATTATAACTAAAATTACACTGAAACTCTGAACATCACCACAATAAATCGTTGCAGATTGGACCACATGAGTTACCAGCGCGTCTAAATGGCGAAATTTACAGATTTTATCCAGAACAGTCTTCCAGTGTTACTACAAGATGTGCCACTTATGGATCGTCTAAACTTGTGGTTTCAACACGACGGAGTTCCACCACATAATTCACTTCTAGCACGCCGTGCGCTAGATCATGTCTTCCCAAGTAGTAGATGGATTGGAAGAGGAGGAGAAGTTCATTGGCCGCCTAGATCAACAGATCCCAATCCTCTAGATTTTTGGCTCTGAGGGCACCTAAAAACTACCGTTTTTCGTACACCAGTTAACGACGTTGATGAATTGCGAAACAGGATCACCCAAGCATTGGAATCCATAATAGCAGCTTGCAACAATCTTGTTCATCGCGCTCGTCTTTGTCTCGATGCTGACGGTGGCCACTTTGAGCATTTAATGTGAATTAAGATTCCATAGATTGTTATTAATAATTATGTTTACCTTTTATTTATTATTAGAAATCAATGTTTATTAATTTATAATACCTTTACGTTTACCACTTGTAAAATACTATGATTTGAGGTTAAGTTTCACAAATTGCTGTAGATTTTTCTTTAGACTAGTCATGACTTTTGGCAACACTGTCATAACACTGACAATCAATTCAGAACCCGTGTACCGTGTGTTTACGTTATTATTAACGAATTGTATGCGAAATTAGGGTAAATTCGCTATCTTTGAAGACCCATAACTCAAAAATGAACGATCTAAAATAAAAATTGTATTCGGCATTTTCGTCTCAGTTTTTTTATGTAGAATACGCTCACAAAGTTTTTTATACCTGTTGTGGGACACCCTGTATTTGTGCAATTGAATAATGAACGGAATAGAGCTGGCATAATAGTAAAAGAGACGTCCCTTTTAATATGACTGTAGAAACTTCACTGCATCACTCCTACATAACAACGCAGATAGAAAATTCAAAACATAACTCGCAATTATTCTTCACGAATACAGAATTTTATAAATGCTTAAGGGAAGCTTTCCATACAGTAATTCGTCCAATATTATCAATCCAGACGGAAAAATGCCTAACATACGGCTAAATTGCAAATTACACAAGCAGACACCGTTCTCTGGAGAATTCCATTCTCTCCAGTACGCAGTTTCTACCGTTGTCAATGAAGCAAATTTCACGCTGGCAACGTTCTGCGTAAAATATACGGCTCCTGCTCCTATTACAATAGTTCGGTAATATTTACTTATTTCAGGCGGAGTTTTGCCTTTCTCTCCGTGCTGCACTCCTCCATGAAGCTCTCGTTCCGTGGCCGCATTCACGACGCCATTATCGCCGTCTCGCTGACTTTCGTTGTCTCTGTCGTCCCTCGCAAAGTATAGTAGTCGCTCATCCCGAGACGCATTTGGATTCAATTCCCGCTGGCGTTTACGAGCATTCGCTTGTCTGCAACATTATTTGTTTTTCGTTGCTCTCGCTCGCGACCACGTCTTCCTTCGATGAAGCTGCCATCTAACCACGGAATAACTAATGTATATTCCGTGTCTAAACTTCCCGCCTTAGAGATAGATACTATTATACCAGAGCTGGAAACTAAGTACATTTTCGCCTCTGGCAGGAATCATGGTCGCCAGATGTCGCCACCAGTCTTGATCAGTCCAGATTAGCAGATATCACTTACAGTTATGCAGTTTCTATGAGGGGTTTGATAATATTTATACCGTCATTGGCAATTAATTAATACTAGAATAATAATTTTTTTCATTGATCTTGATTTCATGGCAGGCTCAACCACGACACTACCCTCCTCAGGTCAAAACCGGCCACTTGGATAACTAACTGGCCGCATTCACCGTCATTTTGAAAGGACAAAAATAGCTGCAAGTTTCTACCCCGCTGCTTCTGGTATTGCTCCTTCGCCTGAAAACACGTGATCGGTAACGGCACTCCGCTTCCGAACCCCGTAACATTGGCCCAAAATTTGATCTGTAAATTAAGGTGGTCGTTGAACTAGGCAAAAAACCATGGTTAATGACTTTTTCTGCCACTGGTGGTATCCAGTCTAATAGAGTCGTAATTTTATTCGTATTTCTATGGTCAGCAAATAAGATTTATTTATATGGCCTTACCAAGAATAGATGAAGGGGTAGAGAAGCAAGGGGACTTTATTTTTCTCTACCCCTTCATGTATTCTTGGCCTTACTTATTGGCCATGGTTTAAATTAAGTGCTAAAATATAATAAATGCTGGTTTTAAACAATGCGAGTGGCTGCTACGGTTCGCCGGTTCGCCCTCTATAGTGATCATTTTCATTAATCTGATGGTGGGACGGGATAGTTCAACGACCACCTTAATTTACAGATTATGGTTTGACAAGCCAAATAGCCGCACCGCTTTTCAACAACACCGTCGAAACGGCATTCCAGCGAACCCTTTTGGCGTCCGATCCCGAAGCAAACACTTGGTGCCAGCAGCCCGTTCATCACAAATGAAATGTACACCGTGCAATACTAGGACTGGGTCCTCGAGTAATGGGATGGAACGCCGTTTAAAAACGACGGATAGAAAATTTATTGAACGCACTCCAAATTTATTGAACCTGAAACAATTTATAAATATTTTTTGCCGTTCTCTTAACTTACTCTTCTATTAAAGTATCTGTTAAACATTGCTTGTTTGGAATTAAGTTTTTTCGCCTCCACCTATGATTTTCGAGTCTCAAATGAGCTCTGGTGAACGACTATCGAACAGAACGAAAACACAGATTAACACCTTTGTAAAATTTTATGTCACATTGTTCGGAGAACAGGGGGTCTAGGCTGAACTCATCGACAAGCTGTCGATCTCGACAAAATCTAACCGTTGATAAGTGGCATATTACACATTTATACACAAATTTACACACGTATGGCTAGATGATAATACACATAATTTTAAACATTTATCCATGTATACACATAAATACATACATAAACACATAACTGTAGACACACTATATTATCATTTTCACAGTTCAAGTTTCGTAGCACAAGAGAGTACTTCATGTATGTAAATATTTTTAAACAAGTTTTTGTTAATATTTTTAGAAAATGTGTATTCTTGAGCTGTATGTATTTAACCTGCAGGCCGGAAACGAAGGAAAAAAGATTTTAATAAGAAATCTGTTGCGAAATTCTGAAATAACGATCGTCAAGTGCATAGTCGACTGCTCTTGAATTGTAGACAAGAATGGCAGAATTGTAGGCAGTTGTCGATGGTCAAAGTCTACACTCGAAAATCGACGGTGTAGAGTCTGTACACTGTAGACTCTGTAGACACTGTAGACAAGTCGTGTTCATGCTAGCTCGAATCGACAAATGCGTCATTAACCACGTGACCATCGACACTTGTCGACAGTCGACTGCTTGTCGATGAGCTCAGCCTAGACCCCCAGATTCGAGACAACCAGAATGATATATCAGAGTCGTAAAAGGATACCCTATCAAAATCCTTTTTTTTTTTTTTTTCAGTTTTTTGTTATTGTTTTTGCGGTTTCTCTCCCGAGATGGTCATATTCGATAGCTTGAATATGAAATTTAAAATTTTTCCTAGACTCATGATTAAACAACTATTTCTATTTCCAGTTGGATTTGATAGTCTTTTTACAATCTTAATCCACAACATTTTTATTTATGGCTTTCCCTGCTACCTTAAATTTTTCCGATATATTTATTGCACCTCATTTATCGAATAATTCCTAACGAGATTTATCACTTGTTTCACAATTCATAAATTTAGTTCTTGTTATGCGGCCTTATTGAAGCACGACTGTTTACTAACTGCTGGCTTCAAAAAATATGTGATGAGGAGACCAAAAGAGATAAAAACACTCTTCGGGTTAATCGATAACGTTCATATGAATATGTTAATAGAGTCATCCCTTGCGCTGTCTTCAAAGACCTTTTTAATTAAAAATAAACTGGTGCCCAGGCTGTTTTCTTATCTTCGACTTCCAGAAAAATAACAAGACACGGACATTATCGAGGAGCCAGCCCTCCTTTCGTGGAAGGCGAAGCTAAAAATCTGAAAACAAATGATGATCCAAAAGTCAGGAAAAACTTTAAAACTAAATAATTCGCACACGGATGCAGATAAAAATATTCGGTTTGTATAGATACAATTAAAACGAAGTTGCGTTTTGTTTTGTTTTCAGAAAAAAAAAATTAATGCTAGAATAGTTCGGTTTTTGTCCAACAGATGGCGTTGTCAGGTTACAGACCTCAGTTTATGCACATTTTCAGACGGTATAAAAAGAACAGTGTTACTGAATGACAGACGGTACATTGAACATTTGTAAGCCCATAGTTAATCCGGCATCTTACCGTCTGAAATTGTGCAAAAACTGATGTCTGTAACCCTACAACGCCATCTGTTGGCCAAAAGCCGAACAATTCTGGCATTAAATTTTTTTCCTGGAAATAAAATCCGACCTTATTTCAATCGTTTATGTGCAAACAAAATCTTTTTATTTGCATTCGTGTGCGAATTATTGAGTTTTAAAATTTTTCCTGATCTCCCTGTACATATACAGGGTGATTCAGAAAGGTAGGTCAAGAATGAAATACCGTGGTACAGTTTGTAGTAGGGAACAAAATTTTTCCTATAAACATGGGTCCGGAAATGCATCCTTACAGAGATAATGCAACTTGTACGAGGTAGGAATGGATGTGCGTTACCCGGACGGCAATGATAGGGTCCATGTAAATTAGGATCTAAACATGTAAATTGTTCGTGTTCTCTCCTTTAAAAGAGAGGAAACGAAACATGTAACTCCATTGTCGTACAATGGATCGCTTGACTAATGCAGAGCTGGCGAGGCACAGGATAATGCTACCAACAGCGTTTTCCAGACAGTGATCACCCACGAATTTCACCTGAGAATCTCGTCCGCAGACTAAACACCTGCATCGAGGCTCAGGATTGGCATTTTGAACACCTACTGTAATATAATTCCTACCTCGTACAAGTTGCATTATCTCTGTAAGGATCATTTCCGGACCCATATTTATAGGAAAAATTTTTGTTCCCCGCTACAACGTGTACATGGTATTTCATTCTTGACCTACCTTTCTAAATCACCCTGTATATAAAAGTTTAAAAGTTGTGGAAGTTTTCCAGTTACTTAAAGAATTTTTTTTTTAAGTGTTCACTTCCTGGCCTCGATAAAAGAAAGAGGAATAACTTTCAAAAATTGTATAATTGTTAAAAATTTTATATTTGTTATTTTGAAGTTTAATAAAATTATTCTAATCATAAACGGAAGGACAGGATCAATAAATCACATACCATTAATATTAAATGAAGCTGCGATTTAATGTTCGACTGATTTAGATAAATTCAAATAAACTGATGGCAATTGAAACACGTGATTCTTGTATAACTCACTTTAAAAATCGATGGAGCTACGACTAGAAACTATTCTATCTGGAAATGCATTCGTTTATAGTTAACTTTTCCAATGAAAGTTGGTAACATTTAATAAACATTAAGTAGAATTTATATTGGATGCGAGAGAAAATTGTTTTAAAGAAGAGTTGAATAATCATTAAATTCCAATATTAACTTCCAACATGAGATAAATTATTGATCTTCTAAATCTAACTGAAACGAAAAGGCCGTTTAAATGAGGATTAGATAGATGCGGTTAACATAATCCACGTAAACGATAAGCTATCTGGCAAACATGAAAATAAACTTTGTGATGAAAGGTTAATGTCATCCTGCTGTCAGAAATGCTTAATTTAGATTGGAATCACTTTATGTAAAAGAGTCGATGTATATATAATTAATTTTTGAAAAATAAATAGAAACTTAGAGAAGACGTTCATATCAACTACGAGGTAGTTTGAAGAGTAACTTGTTTCGTGTCCCAATAAATGGCACAACCAATTCGTTCATACATGAGCATTTAGTGCCATCTCTATGATTAAGTATTCTATGGTTTTAAGTCATTTCGACAATATATATTTGTGTGAGAGTTGCTTATATACAATCGTGTTTATTGTTTTTGCAAAATGGAAAAATTGCAATAAGAGGAGTGACACAATTCTGTCATTTGGAAGGAAAAACAGCAAAGGAAATCCATAAAAGAATATTCCCGATTTGAGTGATTCGTATCCATTTATGAAGCCGTTAGACTTGGAATAAACGAGTTTAAACGTGGAAAACAAGCATCGAACACATATCGCTTTCAGGAGGCTCAAAAACAGCAGTCACCCCGAAAACATCGACAAAATCCATGATATCGTATTAGCTGATAGGCGATTGAAAGTCCGTCAGTTATCAGAGGCTGTAGGCATCTCAAGTAAGCGAGTGCATTCTATTGCACAATGAATTGCACATGCAAAAGCTTTGTGCGAGATGGGTGAGCTCACTAGAGCAAAAAAGAGTTCGAATGTTGACATCAGCTGACTCTTTGGTTACATTGGTAGAATACAATTAATTTCTAGCGACGTTTTGTGACCATGAATGAGACATGGAATCATCACTATATCACGGAAACAAAACAGCAGTCAAAACAAAGGACTGGACGAGGAGAACCTGCTGCGAAAAAGGCGAAAAGCGTGCCATCTGCGGGTAAGGTCATGGCATCAATGTTTTGGGAAGCGAAAGGAATTCTCCTCGTCGACTATCTTCAGAAATAGTGAATATAGTGAATATTATTCATCTCCTCGTCGAATAGTGAATATTATTCATCACTTCTGGAGTAATTGGAGGCAGCCATCGCGAAAAAACACCCTGAAATAAAGAAAAAGAGAGTGCCTTTCCATCACGATAACGCACCAGCGCAATCAAGCGGTGTTGCTCAGGCACTTTCGGCGTTTAATCGCTGCTGCTTTCATTCTGACAAACTGAAAATAATCTTAAATTTGAAACAACATAATTATTCTAGGTATAATAACAGGCTCTTCTAATGGTTATTATAGACATATTATAAATCTAGACATCACATTGTGCAGCTGTATGTTGATATTTATAATTTATTCCCGATTTAATACAATTTCAGTTTCCATTTACTGAGTGGCAATGCTTTGCGATGCCTTCTAAATTCATAGGACCACAGCCGTCACATTTTGTGGAATTTCCATTTTTAACTAAAAATGCTGACAAATTCTGAAGCATAACAGAATTTAAGAGGGTTCGTATTTATAATAAGATTATGGGATTAATCAAGAGGCTATTAATAAACCAATAAATCCTTTCATCTTCTTCTAAGCGACTACAACGGTATGATTAATGAGTCGCTATTCAAACGAGAAACACGCCATTTCGGAAAGAATTATAAAACAAAGGCCTCGAGGGGCCATTCTGCGAGAAAATTATGAACTCGCTGTCTCCACGTAATTCACAAAAGTTTTTCAAAAGTATTCATTTTTCTGAATGACTACTGTACAAAAATTTATGAGCGTAGCCAAAACACTAAGTGTGGTCCCCCTTATAATTAAAGAAGTTGGCTGAACTGTCAGAATATTTATTCATGCTGGATATATTAAATGTAACGTTACACTTGAAAAGAATACGTAATGCTTTGTTTTTTATATAAAGTTTACTTGCTTTATCCTTATGTTTTAGATCAAGGACCGGGATATACGTATACACTGTATATTAAAAGCAGCGTTCTCCCTTTATCCTTAATGGAGTTTAATGTAGCATTAAATCTCCACCAAATATTTTAAACAGTTAAGATTTCACGAAATATATTTCCAAGTTTAATTACTTCTCCGATAAAATATTCTTAATTACTTTCTCAAAGACTGTTACTATTTTTAGAATCTCGCTTGCTCTTGCTTAGTTCTTGAATAATAACAAATATAAAATAAAAACTTTTTAAGCACACGCTTTCACCTTTTATTTATTATGTACCGTTTTCTTTTTAAAATTTAATATTAAACGCGCCCACACTTTTACTTTTTTTTAGAAAAAATATATTTTATACTTTTACTGCACTTTTTAAGGTGAAAGTGTGAGCTTAAAAAGTTTTTATTTTATATTTTTTCTATTTTTATTTTTAGTCTTTATTTAAAAAAAACAACATGCTTTTATATGATAACTACAAAATCAAAATAACCTCAGGAAACTATCCAGTAGACTACGTCTGTATCTAGGGAAAGCGTTTACATTGCATTACGCTGGCTAATTATAAACAATCCTCTCCATAAAAACGTCACAATCGACAACTTTGTGACGATCAAATTAACAGCAATTAACGATAACTGTAGGGATGATCCGGCTCGAAAGATAAATTTAAGTTGGGATAATCCCTTGAAGTGTCCACAAAGGACCAAGTACAGTATGTACCGGAATCTAAAGGACCAGTATATATCTCGAAACAAGTAACGGCTTCCATGCCAAACCTCCACGACGGCCAAGTGAAGTGGAAATAAACTGTCCAGTGTATTTAAAGATTAAACTGAGTATAATTTATTAACAGACATAGAATTGTTACTGCTGTTGACAAAGGGCAAAACAAAGTAAAGAGCTATCCTTTAGCAGACGATCGCTACCTGGTTACTGCTGTTAACATTAGTTCCTGGTTGCACTGTATGCATATTAAATTACTTACGAATAAATTATAGATTAGTGAAACTAACTATTGAAACATGCATTGTCATCGATAAGACGCCGTTGGGGAAAGTTGCAAAGCTGTAGGTAGTCAGGAAGTGGACGAAATATCGATTACAAAATCTGCGCATAAAACACACAAACAAGTAAAGTTAAATAAAACTATGTAATAATAAACTTATTTACGTCTTTGAGTTATTGGCGAAATTAATGAAAAGTTAAAACCTAATACATTCCATATACTCTATGAATTTGGTCCACAATCGGCCGAAGCCTTAAAATCGGATGAAAATATTTATTAATCTAATTATTTCTTAGTGACAGTTTAAAACCAGGGATTCAAGTTGATTAAATTATATAATTAAATATAGATGAAAAACGAAAGAGAAAATTCCGCAACCTGGATTCAAACAAAGGATCCCGAGTGTTTTGCTCGTCGTCTCTACCAACTAGGTCAGATGCGTGATTTCCAATCTTTTAACTCCGACGGCATGACACCATGCAACATGACAACAGATGACACAAAAATCTCGACCATATTATGGGCGGTTGCGTATTCGCATGACTTTGTTTATCCAATTGCATCGCAAAACTACCTATACAAGTATAACACGGTTTCCGTATAATACGTACGAATAAATGTAATTGCACTAATTATAAGTCTTTCATACCACGATTTCCATATAAAACTGTATAAATGAGTCGCGTTATAGGGGGGTTGGCTATATACGTAGCTTTCCCCTGAATAAATAATTTAAGCTTTTGATTAATTCCTTCATACTCTTATTAAAATCGGCTGCTGGGGGACTGCTGAAGAGTGAGGCTGCGATGTCCATTTAACAACAAAGAATTTAATCTTTCTCGGTGGCATTCAATATTTCCAAATAAAAGACCAAGAAAATTCTACAAAAAAATTGTAGAACCCGAAATTTTTGAGATATAGTAGTCCAGAGGTAAGTCTGTTCCTCAGAAGCCAATTTATATGTATATGAATATTGTACAGAGTGCGTAGGATATTTGAGGACATGTGATTCAGCGCCTGCAGTTATGTGTAAATAATATCTGTACTGTGAGATACATCAATGGCGGACTATCAGCTAACGTAAAAATTGAAAAGATACGTCGTGATCATTGCGCTCACGCACAGCATAGTGATATTGAGATTGCATCATTTTTGAAAATCGCCAGATTTTTGCGAACAAAGTTCGGAAGGAGTTGTAAACCTCAGGCGAAAATGTGTCGCCTGTAGCTAAGCGCAAAAAAGCACGCACAACGTTCGAACTGTATAGGAACACCAAAATCTGTACAACAGATGCAAAACATTATCGATGCGAACCCGGAATGTCCATCACAGCCATTACCCGAGATCTCCAGTTTCCGAGGGCACAGTCTGTACTATGGTGCATGAGGACTTTCGTTTTAAGTCGTATGTTCTGAAGAAAGAACAGGTCATGTCGGCAAAAACACAAGAACAACGACTGCTTCGAGCAAAGCGGTTATTAAACAAGGTCAAACATCCGGAGAAACCTGGTATGCTCTGCTTTTTATTCCAATGAAAAAAATTTCGACCAGGAGCAAAAAGTGAACCGGCGAAATGACAGATGGTTATGTGCAGATCCCTCAATGTTCCACGTGTTAAGCGCACCAAGTTTCCCGCAAAATGTGGTGGTTTTATGGGTGGTGGGTAGCGAACGTCATGCCACTCCTACTTCTTTCCACAGGGTCTTCGAATGCTATTGGTCATATTGCAGTGCTGCAAACTGTTGTGAAGCCCTGGATAGACAGCATTTAAAAAGCCGTATGTCTTTCAACAGGACTTTGCTCCTCCACAAAAAGCTGTGACAACCCATCTGCATGATCACTCCGAATTTTTGGTCACCTAACTCACCAAGTCTCAATCACCTGGATGGCAACATGTGGGGCTTTGTTGGATGGGAAGCTAATCGACATTCCCACAATACCACTGGTTCCGTCAAGACCACCATTGGCGGGTAATGGGCGACATCCAGATGGACCATTTACTGTAATTCGGACATGTCAGCCCTTCCGCTCTCGACTGGGTTGACATTCATAATTTAAATTTACCTTTTATTAATTATATTTTTTACTTTTTACTGCACTTTTTAAGGTAAAAGTGTGTACTTTACAAGTTTTTATTTTATATCTTTTCAATCATGTTTGTTGATTTGTGATTTTTTGATTGAACCTGTATATGACGACCACCTGAGCTGAACGACCACTTTTGCCTGGTCCCGTGGGTGGTCGTTATAGACAGGTTTTACTGTACTATCTTTACTCATTCCTGGAACAAACAAGCATTTATGCCCCATCGGGGTTTGAAACTGGAAAATCTACGCCCCAGCGATTTCGGCTTATGAGGTATTAAAAATAAAATAAAAGATTTATCTACATGGATCTCAATTCTAATCGAATGAATTGTCTTACAGTGGACGGAAAATTCTATCAGTATCTATCACAACGTGGCATTCCACAAGGCTCATCAATAAGTAACATCTTTTTTGCCACTTTATTGTCGCCAATTTTTAATTTAGGCCTAAGATTTAAGCTTAGATCCTTTGTAGACGATATAATACTATCCAGGACCTATAATGAACTGAGGTTAATGAGATTAATACTGATATTGACCATGATGTGAAGATGATTCAATCTTGGTTTCATAATAGAGGTATGAGAATTAAAACCGATAAAAACTCTATTTTAACTATCCATAAAAATGTACGAGCTCCTGTTCAAAGTCGTAGAATCTTGGATGTTATTTATGATTGTAATCTTAAATTCTCCTCACATACGGAGATGCTGATTAGTGCTTGTAATAAATCAAGATTCCTTGTATATAGACTATGACGAACCCTAACTAAAAGGGAAATGATAGCCATTATAAAAACCAAAGTGATACCTAAAATTACGTATGGCTTGTTGAAATGAAATACTGCTAACAAGTATGTACAAGTGAGACTGAATGTCGCATTTAATAAAATCATCCGTGCCGCCTTTAATCTATCCAGGACTCATTCGATTACTCAAACCTGTAATGAACTTACAATCTTTACTTTACCATCTCTACTTATGATGATTCAGTTGAGCGAACTAGTAAAAGCCCTCCTTTGCAGTAATCATCCAGCACATATTATCTATCACTGGTTGACATTAACTCAGGATACAAGGAAAACTAAATGGTTATTAATACAACCGCCTATTATTATATCGAATTGGAGAGAAAAAAATTTTCCCTTTAATTCTATTCAGCTATGGAATGGCATGCCTCTGGGACTTAGACAGTCAAATTATTGCCTGTAATTCTAATAAATGTGTTAATCATCAACGACATACATGTATACATTTCATTTTATTGGATTGGATCATGGAAAAAACAGCAGAATATTACATATCCAATATTTGAACTTTTTATATATTTTATGCTCCTGTGGAGCGCACAATTGTAAATAAATAAATAAATGCAAAGATACAAATATTTAATAAAATGAACACGAGTAATTTAAATTTTCTCTTTTATATAATTACATAAAATATAAGTAAATTAAAAAATATAAATAATGTAACCATAGGAAACCGTAGAATATTCGCCGTACGTAATTTCCAGTAGAAATGAAGGTAAATTTCTCTTCAGAAAATATGAAAAATATTTTATTTTGTATTATTGAAAACCTAATTTTTATATTATAAAAATATTTTTTCCATGTTTCTAATTTTGCTGTGGAGAAAAGATAAGAAAGTCTTAGGCCTTTTTCCCATTCATTATAGTTTTTTTTCCCTTTTCTTCTGTCGGTCGCGTGTAAGAAAGCGAATGCTCATTCCTATGGCCACCATCCAATCAATTCGCTCGAAAGATTTTCTTTACATTCATTCGATTGAATTTGATCACGAACGATACACGATTCGCCAAGATCCTGCACATCAGCGGCCTCAGTACCTTAAGAAATTATGTCCATTAAAGCAGAAATAGGATGGAGTCCTTAAAAATTACAGTCAACCTTTCTACACTGCGACTCATTCGTACCGCATTATATGGAAACCGCGTATTAAGAAACTGAGAATTAGTACATACATGTCAGGTTAATTCGTACCATGTTATAAGAATCTCAGTATTAGTAAAGAAAATTGAACTAAATTCGTGCCGCGTTATAAGGAAACCGTTCCGTATTATTTGGAACCGCGTTATGAGACGCTTAGAATTAGTACAATTAGATTAATTTCTACCGCGATATATAGGCAATTTTGTGATGCAAGGCATGTAAAATACAATAAGATAAAATCATAAAATAAGATAAGGCATGTAAAATATAAAAAATCATAACGAACACGCGACCGCCCGTAATTTCGTCGAGCTGCTTCTGCCTCTGCTGTAATGAATGGTTTCTGAATTTACAAGACAATTCCTTGTAAATAATGATCTTTTAACCTCCAAATCTGGCGTTGACTAATGATCTCAAGGAGGTCGAAATACGTATACGCTGAATAAAATTTCTTTGTGGACAAGAGGTTTCCCCAGTTATTCAGACAATTCCTTGATAACAAACTAAAAAATCGCGATATACGTGCATGAAAAACAAAACAAAAAACAGCGGCTTCTCCATTAATTTGACCATAAAAGTGGAATTCATGCTATAGGAAGACTGCTTGCGGTTGATCTAATTAAGCTATAGTAATATACAAATATTACTCCACATTACAAGAATATCGTTATGTCATTAAGGAGGCTGTCGCAATTTTTGTTCCACGTTATAGACGGGGTAAGTGTTTACAAGCATTAGCTTACTTCGTGCCTAGAAGTAATAATTGTACTTCTAACGTTGGATGTGACTAAAAGTCGACATTATTCAGACTGACTGCCGCGTGCCGCGATTTATCATTAATTTATTACTGAGTCGGAGATTATAAAACGGTACACGGAAATCGATGAAACGTTACTGTACTCAATAATTTTGCCTTTTCCGAATTGATTGAACACAATGCGGCATTTTTGTTGGTTAAATTGTTCGTTTTTTACTCTTTCCTGCCTCAGAAATTCTAAGGTCGGAAGTGAAAGAAGGCACAGAAAGTGGTGCATGCGCGTTCCTACTTCCTGCGCACCCTGTCTATATGGGAACCGCGTTATGAGAATATCGCATTATAGGAAGATTGGCTGTACACTTACCTACTACGATATTTTATTGTTCGAGAATAATAGGTACAAACGCCGATCACAATGATCAAGCTTCAAAACTGATAGGTACTAACTTGGACGAAAATAAAACGATAGTGTAAAATCAAGAAGCTAGATGAAAAGAACTTTTAAACTTAGATATTTCCCGAAGCCACTTTCAAACTTAGGAAGCATTTGAAGCCATTGTCGGCGTTCTTCACATCGTCCTTCATCGATGGTGCAATGTCTGAAGAATTCAAAAGTGACACGTACATCACTGAAAGGAAAACACCTCCCGCTAACTCTAATTCTCACGGACATTGTGCCCAATAAATGACAACGAACTATAAAGTGGCTTAACAGATTTAGATTCATTGCAAAGAGCTTAAGTGGACATAAAAGATCTGTTCAATAGTAGTAACTTACTGTTCATCTCCACGAATCGTATCTTTAAACATTCCATTGAAACTCATTCTTTTCAATTTCCTTATTATGTTTTCATTACCAGCCTCCTGAGTTGTGTAACTACGCCAAAAAGAGCCAAAGTCAAAGATAAAGGAAAATGGTGCACAGTTTTGTGTATTCCTCGAACTTTGTCTAATAGAAGAGCGGGAACAAAATAACAAAATAATAAATTAATATGTTTACTTTCAATCATTTGGCTCGACTCCCAGAAACCAAGGCGATCATTAAGTTCATTGAAAAATGTGTGTGTTGGGGGAGAGGGGGATGTCGCTTCGCGGAGCATTAAGAATTAGTGGCACCATTAAAGCTCATCCAAGAATCTTTAGATATAGAAATTAGATTATTCCAGAACATCAATTACGAATTGCACTTAATTGATTCGAGAGCTCTGCACTCCGTTGAAATGGGATGAGGAATCGGATAAAACCGCTACTTACCAATAAGAATATCACGAAATGAGATCATGAAACGACATGTACGCCTTCTAATTGCAAAAAATATTTGAAAAATCTTCATCCCATCGAAGAGGAGTTCTATCTCGAAAGAAATTAAAAGTCCGTTAATAATTTGCATCCGACATTAGCAGATGGAATTTATCATTTTGGCTAGCGATGGGAACCCACCCGCACGACGACCCCCAATGAAATCGCCTTAAGGGCTCAATCTCATTCCACTTTCCTAAGCATCATGCGACCGACGACATCAAATAAACACCCTTCGTTCGTTTCACCTTATTGGACCAACAAACTGCGACTCGAAGAGTCTCTGTTGCCTTTTGCGCTCGAAAGATTATCGCTTCGGGAGGTCTTCTTGTGAAATGGAATTGGCGCGAATGTTGACAACCAAACCGGGCAACGTCTGATAATGATCGCCAAATAATTGGATTACCTGAAATAGGTTCTTCTAAACTTCTTTAAATCAATCTAACACATAGAATCCTAAAGTATGCTACGACTGAAACGCGTTGACTCTATGTCGTAAAATTACTTTTTGTTTTTTTTAAAGATCCATAGATTTATATTTACAAGCAACTAACATATAAAACCTAACATGTTTGATGAAATAGAGTACCTAATATTATCTAATACAGAATAAATTAGGCTAACCGAATATCTAATGCAAAAGTTTAATTTCCATTGAAAGTTTAATGGAAATAATACAAAAGTTTAATTTCTATTATCAAGAGATGAAGCAATTAATTATTTAATGCCCCGTGATCCCTTACGCTGAAGACAAAACACTAGAGCAGAAAGGTTCTTTCGGTGCTTTAGTACGAGAAATTAATAATAAAGTCTCTAAACAAATCTTGTTTTGCTGTTAATCTGTAATCAACAATCAAAATATTTCAACATGCTGATTTAAATAATAGTTATTAATTAAAAATACAAAATGAATAAAAAATAAGATATAATAAACAAAAATAATTAAAAAATAATAGATAAAATCAAAATCAAAATAAGAAGTTGACGTTTCGGATAGAGACTATCCTTTATCAAAGCAAAAAGGATAATTCTCTAAAAGCAAACAGAATATTAGAGAATTATCCTGAAGTTATGCTTTTATCCTTATACTGAAATTTCAGCATAATTCATCAAGTATTTTTCTAGATATTCGATAAAACGTCTAAAATCGAAAGTGTCCAATTATTGTTAGATAGATTTAGACGTTATAAGTTTACAGTATGTAGCTTATGCCTTGATATGCTTTTTTTTCTACATTTTTAATTAACTTACCAGGGAGTTTATCTGTATAGTAAAAATGTTGCAATCAATATTGAATCAACTTCCCGACGATTATCTTCTGTATAACTGAGTCGAAATTACTCCAAGAAGTAATTTCCTTCAATGTTTCTTCAATGCTACGTCTTTGGAATATATCCTTCTGCGGCTTGTTTATCTTTTCATAAGCGCCTTATTCTTCCACGTCAAGATCCCTCATTCGAGGAATTTGCGTTGGAATTTAGCAATTCATAAACATTTTCTACATCAACACCTTCAAAACTCTTCTATATTGCCCACAACTTTTTCAAAGCACTGCTTTCTCCAAAAATCGATCGCACCTTCGACTCTCTAAAGCGTAGCTCTCTTCCAATCATTACTTTTGCCATGTTTATGTCTTTAATTATGCCAAGCAAAATTTTAAAATAATCACAAGTTTGGAATCAAATATTGATCAAAACTTTTATCGCTTAAATGAAGGGAAGTCGCAATTAATTTAACCACTTTACTCAAACAAAAATTAAGCAAAAAATGTGGAATGGAACAACCAAAATCGGAGGAAACCTCTAACCACAAGGAGAATTGAAATACCGGATGCGTATTTCGGCTACCTAGTAGCCATCTTCAGCGGAGGGGGACGATTTACAACTAAAGAATATACAGACAAGGTGTGTGTGGGGGGGGGGAGTAATTGAAAAGAATATCTCCCATTGGTTGAGCGGAAATAACGCCTATTGGACAAGTTAAACAGTGGGCCAATAAAATAACAGGAGATACCTTGTCAGAGGAGAGAAAAAAAACAGAATCAATTCAATAAATCAAACAGAACAGTTTGGGATCGGTCCTTTGTCCATATTGAATAAATTTTTAGAATCCCTTTTATAGATTTCTATACTCTCATAGCTGTCTAATTGATTTCTAGAATTGACGGATCTAAGTAACTTAAAATTATCTGAACTAATACCATGATCTGTGTCCAATACATGTTTGGCGATGCTGATCTTTCCGACCTGCCATATTTTACATGAGCTAAATGCTCTTTCCACCTTTTTAATAATATCGGTGAGATAAGGGTTCATAATACTGTTCCTATCAACGAAATTGGTAGTAACTTTGCAGTATAACATAGGGACGACAGAGATTCCAACTAGTTTCGCCTTTTATTCCCGGCTTTATCAAGGATAACACAACAAGAGGCTCGCAGGCCTTATATACAGAAACAAGGTACATAGTATGCAAAGAGAATGGAAATAATGGAAATAAAAACGTTAACCAATAAAGAAAATACAGGAGAACCAATAACAGAAATTACTATAAGAAATCAAGAATAGGAAAATACTATTGAAACCAATAACAGAAATTAC
>JAHWFO010081140.1:785352-813739 GCA_023313115.1 Rhysida immarginata | reverse complement strand
ATTGCTTAACTTGTACCACTGCTCTGTATATATAAAGGCTTGTATGCCTCTTGCTGTATATCCTTGACAAAGCCGGGAATAAATGGCGAAACTAGTTGGAACTGCTGATGTCCCTCTGTTGTACTGTAAGGCCACCACCTGTTCAGATATAATCACCACGTGTTGCGATTTTGAGTACGTAACTCGGAAACTACTCGTTGGAATTCGACCAAACTTTATGTACCCTATTATTCTCCCAAATTTCATCATCTTAGATGTTGTAGAAAGTGAGTTATTAATTTGTTGATCTTAGTGGCGGCATTTTTATTTCTGTTATCGTTCAAATTCGGACCCATGTTCATATGAACTTTTTTGCTTAGAATCATCCATACTACCTCCCCTAAAAGTTTGTGACAGGGTTTCAGACTCGCACGGTATATTGTAATCACGACGTTGTTATTAAATGTTTTGTTTTGTTGCATCAGCATCATTTTTTACATTAATGCAAGTAGCTTTATAATTTCTGGTCGCACCTTAATATAATTTCCTGCCACCTGAGAATTGTAATTGTTGCTCACAACACAACGCTAGAGGTAGTGGGCGGAAGTAAACAGATCTTCTCTTTGAATTAAAATTCGTCAAGCAACAGAAGTATTAAATTTAGATCCAAAGAGGCGTAACATTAAAAGGATCACCAAAAGACAAATTTGGACATTGTGGTTTCATTCTTGGGAGCTGGCCGACCAGAGCTGCTTTGGTAGATTCTACAATGCCGAGCAGCGGAATTTAATCCTTTTCGGGATTTTCTCTTTAGTTCTTTTAACAAAGGAGTCGTTCGTTATGCAAGATTCCTAGATGCCGTCCATAGTTGATTGCGCCTTGATGCATCTGCGTAGCGGTTACTCTTCCCTGAATGGAAAAGAGGAAGTGGCCCTTTGTCTTCCTTTCTTCGCCTTTTATGTCTATACAGCTCTTTGTTTACTGCTTCTCCATCCAAAGGCTAATGCTCGTTCACTTAAACCACCGTTAATCAAGGCGATAATCAATCGATGATCGTTTTTATGACAAGAGGCTTTGCTTTCCATTCAACTCCAAGAAAACTTGCAATTTATTGAGAATGTACTTATGTGCTTAAAATTTTTTACAGAGATGGAAAGAACTGAAGATGGATTGGTGACACTGAAGATGCAAGTATAGTCGACCGAAAGATTTAGAGCTCTTGAGTTGAGGCAGTTTATTCAAAAAAATGGGGGTTTGACGGCGATACTAGTCATATTTAAATAAACTGGCCCGATTCAGAGCTCTAAAAAGTTCCGGTCGAAATAAAAGGTGATGTAAGTGATGCACACTAAAGAAACTGGAAGTTGGAAATAAAAGGTAAGTGGGTCAGTAGATGACGTAATGATTATTGGCGCGGCAATGACCGAGATGCAATCTGGGGCACATAAGTAATATTTTATCGAACGATAGTCTTAGATTGGATTCAAAAAGAAATGGACGAGTACTGATTTTCGCTTCCACGTGCTGTTCTGTCGTGCTCTGATAAACAGCGTGCTGATTTTCGCTCCCACTCGGCAATTAAAACGACGCTGCATCCTCCATCATTAAAGCGTTCCTTCATCAGTTGAGGCGTTCCTCACGACACCGTCTCTTCCCCTTATTTTTTTAAAGATAAAATGTCAGATTGAGACGAAAATTCGTGTTCATGTTTTATGACGTATAATTTGCTCGAGTTGATAGAGAAACGTGATATTAGAGGCAAAATGGGCGAGGCAAATTTGATTTCAAAAAAGCTAGCTAGGGCTTTTCTAAACAGAATCAATGAAGAAAAAAGTTCAAAAATGATAAAAATCTCCTAAATTTGCAGATCAATAAATTATTATAGTTTTAATGTTTATTTTATTATTATTATTATGTTATTTGTTGAAATATTTGTCTGACATTAAGCGCAGGGCAAATGACATAAGGATATTTAAGGTGAAACACACTCTTAATTCAGAAAGGAAATTATTTTTACTGTTTTTTAAAATTTTTATAAGTCTACTACATGTTACATGTACAGAATAAAATCAGCTAAATTAGGAAAATATATATAATAAATGTGTACTAGGTTAATGCTGTGAATAAAATTTAAAATAGCACATTCTATCCTTTGGATAATTTTAACTCCCATGTGACTTTTCAACAGCGTGTAAATTATATTGATCTCATTCGCGAAATAACTTCATTGATTTCTTTATCTCATGAGCCATTTATGGCAAATTTTTACCAAGTGAAAGCTAATAATTGCCTTAATAATAGTAATCGACTCAAATAAACTTTAGTATCCTTTCATTCTCTTTTTCCAAAGACAATATAATTAGGTGCTTCACATTATTTGTAATTCTTTAATTAGGTCTAATATTAGCGTTAAATACCCTATTATTATCCCCAATCCCTTTAAGCAGTGCCATTTATCCCTACCTTTTTTCCTTTTGAAAACAAAGACTTAATTCCAACTGCCGAGTTGTCGAGCATTGTCTAATTAGTCTAAATCCACCAAAAAGAGCAAAATGCTTTAGCACTCCAAAATAACGAATAAATAGATATCAATCGCGCGCATCGACGATATCAATTGAATTAGGAACTGCGGGGAAACCTCTCTGCTTCTTTTTTGACAAAATTAAAGTTTACTGCATGTTTCGGGAGAATATGTCGGCCATAATAGAAGTTGGTCCGATCACCTCTGCGGCAGATCCTCCATTGGGAAGCAACACTGTTCAGCCAGTCGCATTTGTAATAAAGCTGGACAGTTATTTAATCCAATGTAACAGTTGCCCTCATACCCATCGCTACGAAAAAAATAAAAAAATTTCAAAATGTGATACAGTAAAACCTCGTCTTAATGTAGTTTAATTTAATCACAAAAGATATATAGAATAAAAGACATTATTTTATACAACCCGAACGCAATCACTAGTTTGCAATCACTGTTGATTGAACACAATTCCAGGCACTTGCAAACATTTCAATTGCATCCTTAATTTTTATTGTTTCTATAATTCGCAGCCGTTCATTAAGCTAAATTCACTAAACTTGGTCCAGCGTTTATAGTTTAATATGTAATTGGTGGAAGGAACTCTAATCGGCTGTTACTTAAATGTCAATCAACAAAATTATTTTTTTTCTCATGGCATTCATGCCTTTGCATTGAACTTGTGCACAGTCGGTAAAGATACAACCCCTTGAAACAATGTCTTTGAGACATACAGGTGTTGACCAATTTTCACGTGATTCGGAGACCGGGAATCATCCTGACGAAAACACATGTCGTCCGACGCGATTCATCTACAGCACGACGAATGAAGCGGCTGATTGGTTAAAAAGGGAAGATGTCAGGAGAAGGAAAAAAAAAAGGAAAAAGAGTTCCGGCCAAGGAGAAGGCAATATGGAGCGATGCTAAGGTGTCACGAAAAGTGGAGCTCCAGAAAAACGAGAGGATTGACGACTCGGATATTAATGATGGGAATACGCCGCGTGCAATGCTACAGAGACGAGTAGCGGCGAGAGCATCGAGTCGAAGACGGCTACGTGGAATTCTTACGGGATTCTAAGAGAGGAATTGCAACCAAGTTCCGCCAGCGTAGTTGGCAATTCTGCGACGGAGATTCGTGGAGATTCGTCGGTCGGCGGAAGACGGCAGTAATCAGGTTTCGACTAGAGCGACGTTGTTTCCATTGGCGTCGTTCGAATACTATATCTTTGCTGTGTCTTCGCTCGGACTCTCACACGATCAAAATTTCAGGTGAGCCACCTCGCTCTAGTGCATCACAATATTTTAGTGACGTTCTGTGGACTCAATGGGAACAGAAGACATACTTTGTAGGGCTGTGACCTTACGCCCTTTCTGCATACATCGTTAACGGCGTGGGTTTTACCCTACTGGGTAGTTAGCTACGAAATTCCCGTTCGAGTATCCGAATGCGTATAACTTTCCTTCTGGCTGTGGTCAAAAACCCTCACCGGTGAGAGAATGATGACGTAATTTCTCACTGGGCTAACCGTCTTTTTCTCGGTGAGGACGGTGAGACTAACCGGTTAGGCATAGCAGCACTAACTGGCTTTTCTGTCCGCGTTAAAATGACGTCACAGTTTTCTCACCGGGATTTCTGACCGACTAAGCGCTAACTCTTCTCACCGGTGAGAGTTTTTGACCTTAGCCTCTGTTTAACCACAAACAGTCGTGCGACTTTAGATATTCATTATCCTAACTAGAATCAAGGCTAGGTTGACTTTTGCTTCGCAAGGCTAATTCCTGTGTTTATCTTATGCAGGTGTTTCTGCAATGTTAATGCGACGTTAGAAATACGCTATAAGCTACGGACGAATTCGTCTTCCAAGAGTGAAGCCTCGTGGTATTCTACTACGGGTTATTGGACTTTTGGTTATTTTTGGACTGAATCTTTAAACGTGCACCTCCGAAACCGGGCGAGCAACAGTTATTTTGCGAGCCAAAGTTTTTTTGTGGAGAGAAAGAAACTGCGTTTAAGTGATTTTTTCAGTTCCAATTAAATGACCATTACTTGTTCATTGCAACTTTCCAATGCTGTCAAAATGTATTTGAATTATTAGTTCTATTGAATAAACTTACTTTTATTTTTCAATTAATCTTCGTCCACCCCTTTTATTTTAAACTTCCACTGCTAACTTTAAGACAATATCCATGACAGCAATCAGAGCAAAGCTTTCGACTTATGGTCGTTATAATGAGGTAGTTATCTAGGGAACGTTAAACAAACTTTTTTCTGAGGTACGGTAATATTATGGCGTCATCAAGCGTTATTCCATTTCATAGAAGGTAGTGACAGAGAAGATGAACAATCTTCTTCCTCATTACAATCATAACAACGTTTTCATTTCTTTCTGAAACGTAATTGCATCAAACAGCATTAAAAAAATAGGATTTCCGCCGAAGATTTTAAATTTGAACGTTACTTTGAATGTACGTAAAGCTGAGGCAAGTTGTAACGGGATTTTACTGTATTCTTTTCTGGGAACCCTGAATATTAAACTTCCTAATCTAGAAATGTGTTTTTATTTGTTGTTTTTTGGTCAAGAACAAAGGGAAAAAAAACGACAAATATTTTTATTTTTAACTGAATATGATAGTTTTCTATCAAGTTTTATTTATATCAGGATAGTCCATCGTAATGACAAAGATGAAGTTTTAATAAATGTTTTCCAACTAATTTATTTTTTTTAAATAAATTTTCAAACATCGATTAGTTTATATTGAGCTATTCTTCAAAAGAGAATACACTATCAATTCATTGAATCATTATATAATTATGATATGCTTTCCTATACGCGTAAGCGGCACAATATCCCATGGCGATCCGATCAAATCAGATCTACACGCGACTACCGCATTCTGTTTACATTTCGAATTTGATTTTGTCAACAGATATTAATAATTAGACAGAATTAACCCCGTGTAATAATCGAAGGAGGATTGCCCCGCCCTTAGCCATTCTCAGTCGGATTAATCTCGTCTCATTCAACATATAGTTCAACATGACAATGAGACAAACGAGAAAGAATTTAATGAATATTATGAAAAAAGTAAACGAGTTTTGGACATATTGAATTCAGTTCACATTCAACATTCACACAAGGACAAGTGTCAAATTTTAAAATTGGGAAAAGAGACAAGGATACAAATTACAAGCCTGCTTTAATAAATGTTTGCACATTGACATTTTGAAGTTAGAGTGCGAAGGGTTAGACTTGAAATTCCATATAGCTAAGAAAGGGATGTATGGAAACCCTAGATAAAAGAGATGAAAACTTAGATTTTAACCAGGGAGGGCGTGCATAGTCTAAAAATAGCTGGGTTATAAGGATGAGTATAGATTTTCCTATCCCTTGCCTAATCCGTGTAATAGGGAGAAAAAATATTATAAAACAACAGCTCAAAAATTACCGAAGATTGTCTCCGGAATCCAAACAAGGGATTAATGTAAAAATAAAACGGAAAGGAAAAAAAATTACCCTCAATTTAAATTAGTAAAAGGCGTTAAACAAAAGTAAAGTTTTAAATAAAAGGTGAAAATTTGATAATGGACTAAAAGGGTTTAAGACTGAAAGAAATAATTAAAAAAAATCTTAGTTGTTCTGTAAGAATAATTATGCTTCTGAAACTCGACTCATCGATGAGATTTTATTTTGCACTGTATTTTCTGATATAAAGAATTGCCTTGCAGTACATCATGATTTGGTATTATGGAACAGACCGGTTTCGGCTTTATTTCCCGCCTTCTTCATGGTTACAAGAGGAATAATATTCAAGCGGTTGGTTATATACACAGTGGAAAGGATACAATAGGTCATTAGAAGAGACTATTACATCCTTTCCACTATTTATATAAGCAACCACTTAAATATTGTTCCTCTTCTACTGTAATACTGATGATAGCGGGAAATAAAGCCGAAATCGATCGGTTCCATAACACAAAATTATGCTGTACTGCATGGCGTCACCTCTTTCTGAAATTCAATTTGGGAATAGGTAAATAGGTAAATATCATTTTTGGTCTACGGGTAAATATCATTACAGTCCAAAGTTATCCGATAATATAGGAATCATCAATAAAATTACAGAAGCAGACAAAAAAACTTCCGATTTGAGATAGATCACTGTAATAGTAGAACATAAGACAACGTTTACCCAATCACCTTCAAAGTAGGACTGTGAAGCCTAAGGACAGGTTCATTATCTACTTTTTCAGCTGAGACTTCTCTAGTGAGTGTTCAGCAAAATACAGTGACACCAAGTGGTTCATTGTTATAACCAAGTGTTCGTTATCTGAACATTACAAGTCCATTGTTGCCGAAGACTCAGTTGAGAAGACTCACTTGAGAAAGTAGATAATGAACTGCTCTAAGTGTTTCTTTGATCCTGTCACTAATAGAAAGCTGATTTTGAAATCTTCTTATGTTCGGTCGTCGCATTCGACTTGATGATGTTTCTCCACGAGTGCAAAATGTGTCTCTTTGAGGATGATTTTCAGAGTAGGGAACAGCAAAAAGCCGCTCGGCAAGAAATTGCTACTCGTGTGACTCAGTGCGTTATCGTCACTCTCTGTGCCGCCGCTTCCTCCGAACTACATCACGCAACTTCATTTCAACCTGCACGTAGAAATGACCACCAGATATTACTTGAACAAGATATGTTCGCACGCATTTCGAACGGCGACATTGCGCCGAATGACCAACATTCAAGTCTAACTGGAAAGGAACAGAACTGCCAAGAATTTTGCAATTGCGAGAAGACTTGCTAAGCTTCCCGCATGCGCGCGCTATTTTTCATTTTCCCTCTGCAAGGGAATTCCGACTGCCCTTTTGTATTAGAAAATCTATAAAATATTAAAAAATCTCGTTTCACTGAAACAGGTAAATAAATAATATATGATCTTGATTGCTATCTAAACGTCGCATAAATTTACTTATCAGCCGGTTTTGAATTTATAAAATTATCTCAACTCTTTTTATGATCGAATTAGTTTCCTCCAACAAAAAACGCAACATTATAACTGAAATTTATACCGAAGAATTCTTTTGTTCATTTCATCCACCATTTAAATTTCATATCATAATCAATGCCCAATTAAGCGCATGTCGATCGTTTCTTCATTTTTAAAAGAAAGTAGATACTCGGAGCAACAGAATATGAGCTACTAAGCAGAATAAAATATACACTCTCTTTAAATGCCGATATATAAGGACGATATCGTTACATCAAATATTTATAAGTAAGCACTATTGATTTACGTAAAAGCTATTTGAAAGCATTTTTGAGATGTTCTTCAAGAGATTCTGAAAGAAGCGCCTGTTCCTGATGAATGATAAAATAGCAAATGAGCATTATCCAAGCGGCCGTGAATAATGCGTGTTTAACCCGAGTAAAGATCAAAATGTATCTATAATATTGTGAAAAACAATTTTGTGCTCCCCTGAATGGCAGAGAAGATCCTATTCTCCCCCCCCCCATCAAACTTTGTGATCACGATAGTAATATTTTGAATTTACTTATTTCCAATTTAAAAAAAAGGGTGCATTTGTGTCTTTTTCATTCACATAAATTCAGAAAAATAAACAACCTGTGAATCAAAGTTAAAATTATTCGAAACAAGACTACAAAGCATTTACACGTTAATAGTATTTTGATACGTTTCCTCCCCAAATAGATCGTTATCCTCGTTATAAAAGCAAAGGTTGTGAAGAATAAGTCATTTTCAGCCAAGCACACTTGTTCCTAGACTTACTGCCCAGGAAAATAATAAATACAAATAAAGCTTTGTTGCACGAAATAAAGAATACATAGAATTATTTCCTTTGTCTATTAGACGTGATCCGTCAACGTGATTTCTGTCTCTTGTGAAATTGCAAAATTGCAACCCTTGGAAGGCCTTTAAAGGAAGCTATCGTTCGTTGCTCCGTTGGATTCAAGAATGCGAGAAGAGACAAATATCTAACATGGATAGTAGAAAAAAAAATCCAGAAAACATATTTGATAGGGAAACCCTTCTGTCCGAAAGGTTTATTTCTCTGGATGTAGAAGGGTTTTTTTTAGAATTGATGATAACGAAAACCTCTTTGGCCTGTCACTTGAAGTTTCTTTTCCCTCCAAAAGTCACTAGTTGAAAAGGAAATCCAAAGAAGCTCGGTGCGTTAGAAAGATTTAATTTTCTTTCTTTCAAAAACTATTTCGAGACTCAGCGAAGATTTTTACACAAAAAAAATCTTGGGTGAAAAAGAGATCTGCCCGATATAAAAGGGAATGAGAAAAATAAAAGGCAATTTTTCAAAAAAATAAAGAGCGAAAGAAATAAGAAATAGGGGAGAAATGCCACTACGGTCTACAGTAAATTCTTATAAAATTCGATTGGTGGGTGTTTTATTAAATTTTGTTGCTAGCATTTTCATCTGACCATAAAGAAATATTGCCGACGAGCTAACTTCACCATATCTAATTCCTTTTTGTCTCCAAGAGAATAGATTTTGGATTAGAAATTTTTAATATAAAACATAGCCCCTTACTATATATGCGGGTTTAAAATTTAATAATTTTCATCTTACATAATCCTCAGTATTTTTTTTTCTCACTCTTTTGGATTACAAATCAAAAAATTATCTTGAGCGACTCAGGCTTAAAAGACAGCAAACCTATGCGTTAGGCTTTGTTTGGACTCTCTAAAAATGTTTCCAATTTTCAACATATGGAATGAAGACGATTGAAATGAGGACGACATCTTAAGCAACATATTTCTAAAATGAATACCTTACGGGCCATAAACACGCCTATTCATCATTCAACAGTAAAACCTCATCGTCTTTGACTTTGAAGCAATTTCACGTTAAGTTCTTTATATACAGGGTTTTTCTAATGGTAGTTACCAAATGTTACACACGGTTAAGGGACACCAAAACAAACAGTTTTTACATAGCATAGGGGGAGAGAAGTGATCACACTGGTAAATTAGGATAATGAATACACATGACAAAAAGATGTGCATGCATTAAAAATTTCTCATAAAAGGGATATCACATAGCATTAATTGTAATCATTAACAAGAGACGGATGTGGTTCAACATAATGGGGCGCCGCACATTTCATTCGTGTTGTGCGTGACATTTTAACGCCAAAATAAATTAAAAATAGGACCGTTATGGACAGTTTTGACGTAACAGGGAATTTTTGGAATTCGATGACTATACTAATTTATAGCATTTAATAAAAACCAGGAGCCATGGACTTTCAACCACATAAAAAGTATAACATGTCTTTTTGGAAATTTGCATACAGAATTCCTTATTAAACGTCAAAATACATGTATAAGGGAACGTTCTCAAACAGCATCCCGGGCGAAAGTCAGGGAAACTGCTGCAGTCGATGACGTCAAAATAATGAGCCATTCAGTTTTCACTATTAACAATTGATTGTCTGTGTAATAAGTAATCTGCGGTAGAATGGATAGTGATTCCTACCCATATCCACTGGCTACCGATTAAACCAAAAGATGAAAAAGGGAATTGACGCTGTAGCCGCAGAATCGTCGTGCTTCTGGTACAAATACAGAGGGGTCCGATATGTAGTTCTTGGCATTTTCTAATAAGAGGATTTCTCGACCAGGACGCTTTTATCCGGTAAGTATGTTCAATTCAGACCTAAAATAGTTGTCGAGTTTTGTGTTTTTCGGTCTCTTTGCAGAATCGACCACAACGAGGAGTATGAGATGGCAGTTGACTATATTCTGTCCAATGAAAGAAAAACTGTGCGTGTTTAATTAAATTTTCTATTTCAATTGTTAGATATCGTTGCTAAGTAAAATTTACAATCGCTAAAAAAATCGTTGCCAAGTGGATCTTGGGAGTCACTATACGTCGCTGGACGTGGGATGTAAACAAACGTGCGTCGCAATACACGACAGGAACGTGAAGATGGAATTCCGATGGTCTTAATCGGAGCGCAAGTAATGGCTCGCAGATGGCGGTAGGTAATATCCAGTTTGATTCGACGGTACCTTACTAACAAGTACTAATTATTAGCAGGTTGTTTTCTGCCCCCTCCCTCCCCCCTTTTACCTTCCCCGTCGGAAAAATGCAAACCTTTTCTAAAAAGAAAAAAAACTAAGAAAAAAAAGGAAAATAGGAGAAAGGGATAAGAAGAGGAAAAAAAAGGAAACGGTGAACTGAAAAGAAAATGTTATTTTGTAGACTTTGTAAATACACTAACCTGTGAATTCCTGATTCCAAGGGCAAACTGAGAAAAAATGTATGGACTCGGAAACTCTTTCGTGCAGGAAAAGCTACTTTGGAACGGATTCCCCTAAAGGCTGTTCCAACCTTTCGGTAAAAGTGGGAAGTCGAGTTCTATCCGAAAACAGCGTAAATCAATATTTTTGTTTTTATTTCTGAAGATCACGAGCGAAAAGTTAGACCTACCCCAAAAACTTAAGTCGAGGAGCTCACCTATGGATGCTTGACTTACCTCGTCAATCAGACACCCGGCGAGTCTTCTATGCAAGAGGCTTGGAGAGTGTTAGAAGAGACAGACAGTGTTGCTTGTATCTATTTTAAGATTTTTAAAGATGTCGGATCTTCCGGAGAAGGGATTTTTAAAGATGTATTATCTGAGCTTTATAGCGGAGCCTTTGTTAATAAAGCCCCGATTATTTTAATCAGATGACCATTGTCGAGTGTGAGTTATTGCTAAAAACACAAAGATGGCGACCCTAATTAAGTAGTTGTTTAAGGGGGGGAGGCATTTTCTTCTTGAGATTTCTTCTGCAGGCATTCATGGTCCCAGATCCGCACGGGGTGCCCCAAAAAGGGCGTTACACCATCTTAACACATTCGATAATTGTTGGATGGGTAGAGGAGGACCAGTTGAATGGCCTCCCAGGTCACCGGATCTTACTCCCCCTTGACTTCTTGTGGGGTCACATGAAGGCACTCGTCTACCATATATCTGTCACTATCATTGAAGAGCTGGTTGCCCGCATTGCAGTCGCCAGCGAAAAAATCTGAAATGCCAGGACTCTTTGGCAACATACTCTTTGCGGTCAATGTTGCGACACTTTGAGCAGTTTTTGTAACCGTTGTTTTTACGTATCAATAAACTAATCGATATTACGTTGCGTTTTTTCATTTGCACGTTGCCTCCCTTCTCTCCCCCATAGCCGGACAATGGTAGGGTTCCGAACCCCCTCCCCAAATTATGGTAAAAAAATATTTGTTTTGGTATCCCCTAACTATGTGTAACGTTTGGTATCTACCTTTAGAAACACTTCGTATATATACCCTGGTCGAAAAGTCTACACCCCTCAAATTACTTGATAACTATCGTAGAATTTTAAAATCTATTAATGCCAGAATAAGAAATCGTTGGTAGGCTATCTGTTGGTGAACTTTCGATGATCTAATTAAAAAAGTAGAATATATACAAAATTTATCTCATAAACCTAACAGATTTCATAAACCTCATTTACCTCATAAACCAAACAGATGAACTAATTTCAAATTACAAAGTTCTTGTCCGTTCGCTTATGAAGACATTTAAAAAAAACTGCATCATAACCGGATGAATAGATCACTCAAATATGAAACGGAAACATTTCTATATGCAAAGCATGTCAATAACCATTGGTTTTTGCATATTTCTGGTGGTTTTCACAGCTGTTCCATTCTTATATTTAATTGGTATAAAAAGCCACATTCACTTTTTGTCCAGAGGTTCTGGATAAAAAGCCTCTCTTGTTCATTATCTTTATGGATTGGATAGACAGGGGTAGCCGAGGCGATGAGCGTGTTTGTGTGGGCGACTGCTTGGTGGAGAGATTGCTCTTTGCGGACGACCTTGTCCTCCTTGAGTCTTCTCGCACCAACCTTCAGCATGCACTAGACCGGTTTGCAGCCAAATGTGAAGAGGTTCTGATCCTTTCAAGACAGTCTGCTTAGTGCGCGCTTCATGTTAGGGAAGCCCCATTGAGACAGGTGGAGAAGTTCAAGTATCTCGGGATTGCATTCACGAGTGATGGGCGGCAGGCTAAAGAATTGGATGCTCGGATCGGTCAGCAAGCTGTGTCAGATATGAAGTGTGGCGATCCGTGGTAACGAAACGCGAGCGGGGAAACAAAGCCAAGCTCTCCTTTTTCAAATCTATCTTTGTCCCCATTCTCAACTATGGTCATGAGTCTTGGGCAATGACCGAAAGAGCGCAATCGCGGGTACAAGCGACCAAAATGAGATTCCTGAAAGGTGTGGCAGGTGTCACCCTACTAGATAGAGTGCACAGCAGCACAATAAGCGAGTCCTGAGCCGCTACTTCTCCGCACTGAGAGATCTCAATTACGCTGGTATGGCCACGTGTTACGGATGCCGCAAACTGGTCTTCCTAGGCAGTTATTTTCCAAGCCGGTGGGTAAGAGACCAAGGGTTCGGCCTAGAACCAGGTGGCTAGACTACATGGAGAATCTGGGTTCGAGTCGCTTGGGTATTACCAGGGAGGACACGCGCCTAATGGCGGAAGATCGCAATCGCTGGAGATCCTCCATAGGGCTGCTGCCCCCGCAACCCTAACGGATAAGCTAAGTAAGTATTCACATAGGTAAAAGTAAGTAAGTATTCACATAGGTGCAATTCATCGTACAGTACGATCACTGAGTACATAGTTAAAGAAATGACTGCTATGGTTATGTAACATGCTGCTGCTAATGAGAAGTTGTTTCTGTGCTCACCTTACCAGGACAAACATTCAAACATGTAGAAATGTTTCCGTTTCATTTTTGAGTGATCTATTCATCCGATTATGATGCGGGGTTTTTTTATGTGTTCAAAATTAAATGCGGAACAAGTGTGTAATTGGAAATTGTCTCTATAAGTTACGGTTTACGAAATAATTTTGTATATCCCCTCTTTTGCAAAATTAGATTATCGGAAGGTAACCAACAGACAGTCCACTCACGAATTCATATTTGTTGGCATTAACAGATTTTAAAATTCTACGATAGTTACCAAGTAATTTGAGGGGTATAGATTTTCAACCTTCCTTATATCAGTGACTACACGGCGGCAATCTTCTCGAGTTTATTCTCAACAAAGGAAAAGAACTGAAATCGAAATACTCAATATTATTACCGCAAACATCTCGAAGAAACGAACGTTTCATTTGTGAAAAAGTTGTACGTGCGATATGTATTTATCTTCAATACACTCTTTACAAGCTGGAATGCAATGGTCATTAAGTAATAGCTTTTAAGTAAATTATTACCTTTTCAAAAATATCATTAGTTGACTGATCAGCCGACGTAGTTAGTTTTTCGATGCACGTCTACTGTGGCGAAAGTGAAAAGCGGTGTGATTTGAATATTATTTAAATTATTCGATGGAATTGCCCCGTTAATTTTAGTAATGAAGATGTCATTATAGAAGAAGTAGAAATAAGTGAAAATTTGGAATAATGAACACATGAGAAAAAAACTTAATTGGTTTTCAGTTCAGATGAGGAACAACAAGTCATTATTATTAGCATAGAAGGAGTCAGTGGAGTTAAAGAGGAGTGGTAATTGAGAATTGTTTTGATTTTAGGATATATACCCAATAACTATCTAGCAGATGATGTCATTTTCATGATTTTTAAAAAATTTGTTGTGGGCAGCACAAGCCTCCCTTGTACGACACTTTATTGAATGCTTTTTTTGGGGAAAAAATTCTCATTTTTATTCTTGACACACGAATTTCCGTCTCTTTGTTGCCTAAACCCTCCAAATGTTTAAACAAATTTGGACAGCCGTTTAAGAACTTCAATTGAAGTTCTTCAAATTTAGTTCTCCAAATAGAGTACTTTAAACGCTGACGTCAAACAGTCAAACTATGACGTCACAAAATGCTCAACGCAATCAAAACTCCATAGACATGAAAGGAAATCAGTTGAGGAAACGACCAAAACACATGTTTGGCCCAGGAAACTCTAATCAAAATGCGGGATGCACAAATACATGTTACAACAGTCCTAAATACAAAATTTCAACATTCTACGCCTAACCGTTTTTGAGAAATGCGACACACACACCCGTTCGTACGTACGTACGTACAGACGCCACACGTAAAAATGGATTCAGGGATGGTCAAAATGTATATTTCCGTTGAAATCTGAAAACCGAAATTTTTTGCGATTACACAATACTTCCTTTACTTCGTACAAGGAAGTAAAAAAGGTGAAAATTATTTTTACAAATAACATGTCGCGTAAGAAATGATCATCAATACAGAGCCAAGAGAAGCAATTGGAAAAGAAATATATTTACTCATTGATTATTGAACGATTTCGGAATTACAGCGCTTTTTAAATGTCCTCTCTATGCCGTAAATTTATGATGGAACTGATTTCATATACAACAAACTAAGCAGGGTATAAAAGAATTGTATTTTTATGTCACAATTATCATGCAATAATGCTATTATGCTTTGAAAAGTTCCACTGTAATTCCACTTTTTCTCGCCTAGCATTCGCCACCCTAGTCCCTCCATTGAATGAAGTGGATGTCGTTAAAACTGTGTGCTTAGAATTCCATCAGACTCCATTGATTTCATTTAATTTTCCACTTCATGATTTCCATCTGGAATTTAATTCGATTTCACTGAAGTTTGCTTTTGATAGAGGTCTCATAAAGGGAGGAGAAGGGAAAACCATACATTGGATTGGAAAATTCTATTTTTTTTTTCTACTTTTCATGCGATGCCACGAAACCGCGACTCAGGCGAAGACGAATTGGCCTCTAACCTGAATAAAGAATACATGTTAGAGGCATCCGATCCAAAAGAATAATCGATATATTCAAACTGACATCAGTCTAAACAAGGTTCATCATATAATGGTTTCCACTTTTTGTTTTATTTTTGGTTTATCGACGCTGATATCGAACGAGATTGAAATACGAAAGGCTCGTATAAGGCTCGAAAGAATGCTCAGAATAAACTAAGCGGACTGCAGTGAATTAATCAGTTAATTTTGCCCTCTTCACTCGAAAATAGAGAGACAACGCGAAAAAGTATTTCATTATAAATACTGCACCCTCTTGACACCGACTTTCGTCATGATCTCATGCATTTATCTTCTTTTAATGAAGTTCGTGTTGAATATTCCCGCTATTTCAATCACGAACAGATAGTGACCAAATTCTGAAAAAGCTTCTCTAATGACAAGGAGAGGAAGGCGTGCTGTAATGAAAGAATTTAATGATCTGTACATACCGGCTATTGAATGACTCAGGTTATTCGGGATCTATAGGAGAATTTGCCATCGGTGATAGAATGATCTGACACCGTGATACATTTGAACTACAAGTTTTCTATGGGAGGCAGCTTAGAACTTTGTCCTTCTTAACCATCTCCGCTTGGAATACCTTTATTGAGTCCAAATAATTAAACAAGAACCATAAGAGATATTTCGTTAGGATGAAAATGTTTTATTAACTCTTTCTGTTACAGACGTGTTATTTGGTGTCCTCGAAGGTTTTTAGATCACAGAATCCGCAAGTCTCCATCCCAGTTCATGTAGTTTTGGTTGATTTACTCAGGAAAATAAAAGGCATTTGGCCTCGATAGTCAATTCACGTGGTCTCCCGCTTAGCTCATTATATCACAATATTTTTACTACAAGTTAAAAAAATTCCAGTTTAATGCCTACCCTTCTCCGTCTTTATAGAAAAAAGGATTGGCGGGTTGTATTTCTCCTGCGCCCCGAATAGAGGTTTCAAGAGTAGTTCACGGCTTCAAGTCCGTGAATTAGAGCGACAAATGTTTAACCTTTCTAATAACATTTTAGCTTTATAAGAATTCAAATATTGCAAGTATCCAGATAGGTTTTCAAGGGTCGAAGTTGATTGAAAAGTAGGTTTACAATACCTTTTTTCAAATTTAAATAAGCAGCTTCTATTAGCATCTTCATCACGACCTTAAGAAACCGGAGATAAAAGGCGAAACCGGTTGTTAGCCATTTCTCCAATAAAAAATGTACTGTAAAGCTTCTACATTACCCTATCAAGAGTCATGGGACACCATCACTTTAATAGAAACACTCAAAAATATAAATATGTTAGTATCTTGTTGGTCCACCTTTTGCTGCTATCACAGCTTCTACTTTCTGGGGCATACTGTCTGCAAGTTTTTGATACGTTTCGACAGGTAATTTTCGCCATTCTGCCACAAGTGTCTTGGACAGTTCGGTCACGGATTTCGGGCGTTCCGCACATGCGCGCCATCGACGTTCCAACACGTCCCACAGATGTTCGATGGGGTTCAGATCGGGGCTCTGGGCAGGCCAGTCAAGTTCTCGAACCCCCTTTTCATGAAACCATGTGCCTACAGCCCTTGCTTTATGGCAAGGTCCGTTATCGTGCTGAAACAGAAAAGGGTCATTGCCAAAGTGCTGCCAAAGAGATGGGAGTGCTGCGTTGTCCAGAATGTCTTGGTAATGCTCTGCGTTTAGATGTCCATCCACAGAAACGATTGCACCAAACCCATACCAAGAACAGCACCCCCACACAATCACTAACCCTCCGCCGAACTTCACCGTGGGCACAACACAGCTTGGCAAATAACGTTCGCCATACACAAACCCGTCCATCCGATTGCCAGATGATGTAACTGGACTCATCACTCCATTCAACCATTCGCCATTGATCCAGAGTCCAATGTCGTCGCTCTTTGCACCATTGCAATCTCCTCGCTGCGTTGCTGGTGCTGATGTGAAGTTTGTAAGCTGCCGCTCTGCCATAAAAATCCAATAGGCGTATTCGGCAACTCAGATCTGAGCCAGATCTGACTGGATCAGAGGCGCGAAGCGTTCGGCAACTGATTCTGACTGACTGACTGCTCCGAAAACGTGTTCGGCAAAGGACTTGTGACAGATTAAATCCAGTCAGAATCGTGACGTTTGCTCAGTCGAAAAATCCTTGACTGAGGAAGTCAGAAAATTAATCCATGACGTAGCCTCTCTTCTGTCCAATTGTAGCAGGGGTCAAGGATAACAAAAGATAAGGAAAAAACGGGTTTTAATCTGTTTTCAAAAGGGTGTACCGCGGTACAGCTATGCATTGTGAAATTGCATAAACTTGCCGCGAAAAAAAATCTAAGAAAAAATAAACATAATTAAGGTGTACTATGAACAAATAAAAGGTTGAGTACCCCTGCACAGGCGATCGTTTCGATACGAAAACTTTTCCCTCCTACTACAGGACAATGATTGTATTTTTAATCCGATAGGATTAAAAATATTTCGTTTTCTTCGCTTTCGAAAATGGCAACAGCTGATAGTAGCCTTATTGTCGTTAACGCTGTTTTAATGGGCTCGGGATAGTGAGGATTCATTACTAATTGTCATGTTTATTTTCAAATTAACCACGTTGGGTTGCTCCATAAACTATCTAATGATCTATTCTGCAGGTCGATGTCGCTTCAGTCTTCAAGTCAGTCAGATTTTCAGATTTTGCGTTCGGCACTTCGACTCAGATCAGCTCAGATGCAAGTCAGAAAATCGTCATAGGAATTAATGTAATGTAAAATAAATTAAAGTAAATAAAAGGAATCAAATAAATAACACCTGTTAAGTAAATAAAATGAAACCAAAGAAAATGAAATAAATAAAATGCAATTTTAAAGAAACTCAGAAAAGAAATTTTAAGATTCAGAAGAGCAAGCAGTATACTATAGTGACGTAAATTATGACTGAATTATACGACGTCATTCATGAGCGGTCCACAATGTTTCATTGGTTTTATCCAGACGGCGCATATTACAAAGTTTGTATGGGAAAAGCTGTAAATGTAAGATCTCCTTATTGATGGTCTCTGCTTCCTCCCTACTGCATGGAACGTCTCGCACAGGTGTCAACTGATGAGCCTATACAGGCACCCAGACACCCTGTATCAACCTAAGGTCATGTCCCGTGAGCATGCATCTAATCGTTTACTAGTCGGAGTTAGACGAACCCCTCCCCCCACTAAATATGGATAAGATCGGATAACTCCTTGTTGGTGGAGCAATTTCATTGCATAAACAGAAAGCTGTTGCATAGTGCCAACTCCACCTAAAGACAAGGCACTGAAACGTCATAATTGTTACATTATCATTAGAGGGCTTATTGGTAGAAATCCAATAAATCCAATAATAAGCCCTAATTCTCGCCCTCTGATGATAATGTAACAATGTGTGACATTTCAGTGAACAGGCCTTCTCTTTAGGTGGCGTTGATAGTACAGGGGAATCACTAGCAACAAAAAAGACGCATGAGCGATTGTCGAAAACATCCATTGTCTAGCGTTCCCAAAAATAAGGAATTGAACAAAAAATATTTTTAAAACAGAAGTGACAAAATTTCCGCCACTAGTATGAAGAATTCTATGAATTCCATGAATTTATGTTTTTTATATTGGCAATAGTGACTCTTATGATTTAACTTTTTATCACGAGGACTTTCCAAAAGAAAGCATGTCCTCATTACTGCACCGAGCCACGTTCTCCTCCGCCCGAGCTGCTGATGCCAGAACCAGGTGCTCGGAACCTCTTTTCCCGTCGTCTTCTCTTCATCCCCTTTCGTCTCTCTCTCTCTCTCTCTCTCTCTCTCTCTCTCTCTCTCTCTCTCGCTCTCCTTTTTCATGAGAGGAAGAAAGAAAATACTAATCTTAAGGAAACACTTAAGAGGGAATTTTAACTCTTTGAAGAGTCTTGGAATTAGTGGAACTCGAGCAGATCTGCATCTGATGTTAAATGGCTCTTTTAATGATAAACAACATTTTCTTCAGTTGCATGTTTGTAATGGAGATTTCTCCTCCAACAAAGAAAAATGATTAAATTTTCAGGTAAGTGGTCGAGAGGAAAGGGCCATCGACGAAAGCGAAAATAACTTTCATGAATAATTAAAGATTTTCTCTTGTCTTGGTAAATTTATTTAGTGAAGAGAAATAAAGTAAAGAAATAGAAACCAACTCCAAAATATAAAATTAATAACTTAAAGAGGAAGTTTGCCTAATCCATTTTCAGTGATTAACTTTAAATATGTACGCCATTTCAAAAATGCAAGTTTGCTTTGAACGATTATTCATTTAAGCGATGCTAGCATCAGCAATGCACTAGCTAATGACCAAGGAACATTTTTTTCATAAAACAACTAAACGTTTACGCTTTCGCCAAACTTTCAAGATTTCCACCCGAAGCCACATAAATGGGTCGATTTACAGTTTCATGCACACTTTTGGCAAACGTTCATGATTTTCACTGAAAGTCACCCAAATGGGTGGATTTACACTTTCGTGCACACTTATGGTGAAACGTTCCTGATATTCACCGAAATTTGGAAGGCATTTATCTTTTGTCTCAAAGATTGTTGACAACATTTTGCTTGTTGGAAATTTGGTCAGCATGATTCATTGCACGGAAGATTTATTTATTAATACCATACATACATTTAATTGCTACAAGGTGCGCTCCAATTTAACACAATGGGGATGCATATCTGGGCATTCTTTTCCTTTTGGCTTCTGTGGCATGAAATTTTTTTGTCGTCAGTAGATAACCCTATGGTATACGCGCATACTAATGAGGAGGGGGTGGTCAATTTGCTCCAATTAAAGTCCTCCCCTCCCTTTTTGCTCCAATTAAAGTCCTCCCCCTCCCTTTTTGCTCCAATTAAAGTCCTCCCCCATCCTTAATGTGGGTGTGGTCATTTAATGTGGGCATTGTTTAATGAATTAATGTGGGCGTTGGTTAATTAATTAATGAGGGCGTTGGTTAATTAATTAATGTGGGCGTTGGTTAATTAATTAGGGCGGCGCCCCCTTGATTTGAAGGGCGTGGTCATTTCGCCCCACCTTGTACGGGCATGCCACAAGGTGTTTGCGTGTCGGGGCTTGTGAAAACAAGTTGGTCTTTTTATTTGGGGTGTTGGCTTTTAATTTGGGCGTTGTTCTTTTAATTTGGGCGTTGGTCTTTTATTTGGGTGGGGCCTGGAATAAAATTAATTTTATCATCCTCTGATATACCCCTGGTGCTGGTGCTAAGCACCAGCACCAGGGTGGGGGGTTAGAGGGGTCCAAATGCTCTCAGCACATTTTTCAAAGCCCATTAAATGTCCGCCGTGTTTCCAGCATTCGCGGGAATCCTAGTCTTCTGGGTCCGCCTGACGCTGCGTTCCAAACCCAGTCGGATGGTGCCTGGGTGGCCCTGCGTCCGTGCGCTGTGGACCCGAGCCCATGGAGAGACCTCCCATTTCAAACCCTTGTTGTTTCAGTTTAGATCCTACATTCACGCTGTAAACACGTAAATATATAAAGCTGATGACCAATATCTGCATATTTCATGAAGCCAATGGAGCGAACTACGCCCACCATACAGAGAGGCGTATTGCTTCGACTTTGTAGTGCTTGTGTATTATTGTTGTTGATTGCATTGCATTGTATGAACGGTTATGAGGAAATTTTAAAACTGATGCATCACGTTGATAATAACAACATCACCCAAACGGATAATCATCCTCGAAAATAAATCATTTGTAGGTGCTGTTTAAAAACGGTGTGGAGTACAAGTTTATTTGGTGATATTTCACGTAAGATAAAAACGCTTTAACGACAAATATCGACACCGCGAAAACCGTCTACAGAGAAATACCGTCATCGTAAAACGGTCTAGCGAGAATTTCCGCTATCGTAAAAACGGTCTAGCGAGAATTTCCGCCATCGTAAAACGGTCTAGCGAGAAATTCCGCCATCGTAAAACGGTCTAGCGAGAAATCCCTCATTCGTAAAAACGGTCTAGCGAGAATTTCCACCATCGTAAAACGGTCTAGCGAGAAATTCCGCATTCGTAAAACCGTCTATGGATCAATTCCGGCTATGCCAAAAACAGCCTTACCTGTAATCCTTTTGTGATAAACTGTACCTTGGATAATTGCGTAGAGTATGAATTACGTAAGTTGTGACTTTTGAAATAAAGAGCGTTTAAAAGAGATTTGCGTCATTCAACATTCAATCATGGAAATAAATGCAACGGTTAAATTTACGCAATACTTTTCGGCTCTTGTCGCTGGTAGTTCTGGGTCAGGCAAGAGTACTTTAGTAGCTCAAATGTTGAAGTATAGAGATGAAGTGATGGATCCATCGCCTACGGAAATAATTTACTGTTATGGAGCTTTAATCCCACCGGTTGTTAAAAATCTGAACCTACCTAACATTACGTTTCATGCCGGAGTGCCGGATGAAAAATTGATACACGAACGCATACCTGAACAGGCTTTACTGATTTTAGACGACTTATTAAACGAGGTGAAAAACAACGACCTTGTTGAGAAAATCTACACGCGCTACAGTCATCATCTCAACTTCTCTGTGTTGTTAATCACTCAGAACCTCTTTGCACATTCGAAAATCATCCGTACAATAAGTTTAAACACACAGTTCATCTTTCTACTAAAGTCACCCAGAGACGTAGGCCAGATTCGCACCTTGGCCTCGCAAACAGGTTACGGACGCTTACTCATCGAAGCCTTTAAAGATGCCACTCGGGAACCCCATAGTTATTTACTGCTTGATTTAACTCAGAGCTGTCCTGATGTACTGAGATTGCGTAGTAAGATTTTTCCGCCCGAAAAACCTATCGTGGTTTATGCGGATAAAACGCGGGTTTAAAACCGCCGAACGTCATTTTAAAATCGGCTGAATAGGGTGTTGATACAACGATGATTCCTCTGGTTGTGAAACATCGTCATTTTCTAGGAGCTTTGAAACACTCGTCTCCTCAGCATAGGAAAGTATTAATGCAACATGCCACTCTTAATCAAGTTAAAGCGTTGTGCGAGATCTGCCATAACATTCTACATCGTAGAGTCCACTGGACACCACCTATTAAACAACATTTGCGGAAAATAAAAGGTTTAGCCCATAAAAAAATTTCATTAAGGGCCAAGAAAACTTATCTGAACCAACGTGGGAACGGATTCTTGCTACCTCTTTTGTTAGGAAGCGTAGCTGCACCTATTTTGAATAAATTAATTAGTTAAGAACATGCAAAAGTACGTTTTACTACCGGCTCACGAATATCAAAGGTTCCTTCACGCTACGAACCAGAGTGTCCCTGTGTCATCGCGCCCCGTTGAACATGGTCAAACTAAGGTTGAACCTAGTGTGGTTAATGATGTTGAAAAAAAACGTAATAAACAGTTGGATTCTCAAATCAATGAGATTTTAAAAGCATCAAATTTGAATGTCCATCAGAAAATGGATCTTTATTTAAATACACTTCAAAAATATCTAAGAGCAAGACGTCGTGAAGCACATTCGAAACGAACAAGCCTTTCAACCCAAACCGACCCTCAACCACCTTCAAACCCGTCTTTAATACCACAATCGCCGTCACCGCCATCCCTTCAAGAAACACCTACATATCTGTATCCGCAACAACTCGTCTATTCACCCGATTTTCGTACGTCTGCAGACTTAAAAGAAAAAACCCTCACCGACCGTGATATTGCCATGGCTAGCGGATTCGAGGAGGCCTACGACGAGGACAGCCGGCCGGGTAACATAGCGAGTTTGTCTGTTGAGCAGCCTTCCCCACGTACACGTATCATAGACACACTACGAAAGAGACCTGATGTTATCACATGGAATAAAAAAGGTACTGTGTCCATCGGAGGTAAATCAATACGAGGATCGAACATTAATAGTTTAATACAAGACGTATTATCACCCATCCCTCACCTGAAGAAACCTCTACCTGGGAGAACCCTGTTTACCGACGTGATACATCATGTAGACATTCCCGAAGAATTAATCGTGAATCCCGTGTACCGCCCGACGCATGCGTCTGACACGCCAAAACTCCCCTGGTTACATTATGATAAATAACAATTTAACGTAAAATATTAGGTTGTATTGCAAATGATAAAATTTATTTTAACGTCTGTAAAAAAAAAAAAATTAAAATTGAATAAAAATGTAATTCAATGTATGAAAACCGTTTTATTGTGTAATTTATTTATTTATTTATTTATTAAAAGTAACCACAAACAAACACAAATTCAAGCTGAATACAAAAAAAAAAAGTTTATTTGAACAAAATGAATATACAGAAATTGAATAAAACAGATAATAATAATTAGAATAATTAAACAGAGTCATTTAAAGGCTTGCAACATTGGTTCCATTTGGCCTTTTGGCAGATATTAAATTCAGAGTTGCTAGTATATTCGTCTTGAATGATTTCGCATTTCACGAGTAAGTCGTTCAAAAGCAGTTCGTTTGTATAAGTGTTGTTCAAGATGTCTGCCGTAGAATAACCTCTGGCTGCTAATTTCAGGTAATGTAGACAGTGATGACCGCATGTGTCAGACGTCTGATGTTGCACTATTCTCGTGTTGTAGATCCATTTTTCCGAGTGCATAAGCATGAACTGGTGGAATTGCGGTTGAGGAAACATTCCGAAAGAATCGAAGATGTATGCTTGTTTGCAGGACGGTATAAAAAAAGCCACCCAGTGCGAGCCTGGCTTGCTGGAATCATCCGTATTAGCAATGAGTAAAGCAGGGTGCAGAGGTTTGAGTTGAAGCATCAAGTCCGCCGGGAAAACACCTCTTGCCATAGTACATGTGAATGGATCTCTCTCGAGAGCCCTCCATAGCTCTTGCGTATCCATCCATCGATCTTAATTTGTGAAATCGAAGCTCACGGTTCTGTCTTTATTGATTTCCAAGAGATTCTGATATTGACAATAAGCAATCAGATTCACCGAATTTGCTAAAGGTTCGGAAAACTGAACTTCAACACTTAACGTACCGTTACGTATAAGGTTATATCTATCTGTATAATAATTCCTATCCCCCGAAAGATCAAAGGCCAGAAATGTGTAACCAGAACCGTAATCGAACTGACTGATGTCAACATCTCTGTCTTCTTTCCAAATCCCCAGTGCTTTCATGGAATGAACAAACTCTCTCAAGTATGACCCAGAGGAAAAATTCGGCGTCAGAGGGTTTAGAGGTATTGCATGAGTATCCAATGAGAGGGAGAAGAAAGATAGATTGAAATGTTGAAAGTTGAATGGATTCGAAGTAAAAGAACCATTCTGGGCTTCACTCGATGTAAATGCAAAAATCAACCGCGAGGGAATCTGACCCGTAATTAAGTTCTGTATGACGTGATTTCTAGTACCCGTAGCAATACTCACGGACCTCATTTCAACCCGACCGATAGGATAAAACGCGTTAGTGGTTTGCAGAGTCTTTGCATGTGCTAATAACGTGGCTGTGTTAACTTTAACTCTCTCGACATTCAGCGTTGCTTTTCGGATTGTAATCTGATAATTTGGGTTAGCTACGTCAGACATCAGAGCAAAGGAGGGTTTACTTCTGTAAAGCCTCAGACGAAAATCCGTAGAGTTTAGTAACAATCGACCCTGCCGAAAGATGTCTAAATGGAGCGGGCCTTCCATGTAGTAAACGCCGTTTCGTGCGAGTCTTTTACGTAACTTAAACCCATTGTTTGCATCGTCAGCATTGTCCATTTTACCGCTCGTGTCTTTACAATACCCGGCTGTTGTGAGTTGACTTTGTTTAGAAGTCTGTCCATAGTTCAAAAGAGTTTCAAAATAAGCTCTGTACGGATATAAGTTATTACTATGACTAACTAACGTATCACCTAGATAGCAATCGACTTGTGAGAATAGCGAATGTAAGAAAAGGTTCACAGGCCCTGTTTTATCAGCAGCTGGTAACGGTCCGTCCCCTTTGTTGATAACGACTTCTAAGTTTAATGTAGATTGATCGAGATCCGTGTAAAAATCTGCCAAACCAGGTACGTAGAATTCAATAGGCCCGTCTTGGCTGATGATGGCTGTTGGCTGGTACCCCGTGACGTGCCGCTTTTCCTGTTGGCCACTCGTGTGAGGTATAGAAAAAATGTCGAGATCGCTGTTGAGACATTCAGTGCTCAGCTGGTGTATCATTGATGCCATGATTACGTATGTATTAGGCGAAATCCGATGATAAAGGACGTATGTTTAAAATCGGCTTAGAACGTCGTTTTGTCTGTGTTTTTGTCGATTTCTTCTGTTTCTTCCTCTTCTTCTTCTGTTTCTTCTGCCCGTTTTTCAGCTTTTTTGAACGCTGCACTCGACTTCTTTGTCTGTATTCACTCTTTAGAAAGCTCTCCACGCTGTTGCCTCTGGATCTTTTTACATGTGAATGAGAAGGAAATACCGAATTTCGTCTTTTAACACGACCTCTACCTCTCTGAACTCTAGCACCCATTTCCTGCAGGGCATTACCTCCAGCTTCTTTCATACGCGATGACAGCGACTGTTTAAAATTTTGACCATGTATCACATCGTTAAAAACGGAAACACCGCCCTTTAGGGCATGCCGCCCGAGAATCTTGCCCACGGATTTGAGTAAAGGTGTTGCCAAACGAAACAGATTTGAAAACACTGAACCAATCCCATTGCCTCTCTGGAAAACCGACCCTCTAAACACAGGTAAGCCATTCCCTCTCTGGTTTAAATAGTAACGCGATATTACTTCCTGGCTCGGCTGATAGGGGATATGCATCTTGAAGTAATCGAGTAGGAGAGAAAAAAGAAATCAACCTCGCACTACAGCTGTTTCTTACGAAAATGTAATTTCACTATGGTTTTACCTGTTAAAAACGCAAGTAAATCACCGTGGTCGGAATGAACCGCGATTTCAATCGCGTCAATGACGTTTTTACTTAAGGGAAAGTAGTCGGGTGAATGAAAAGTCTGATAAATCACTTCTCGTCTGGCATGTGAAACGGGTATGATTCGTAGGAGCGGTGCGAATGTGTTACCCACGACCTGCGGTTGTATGATGTCTGTATACAGATAAAAACCATGTATGCCACGCGTAAGATCTATCGGGATTGAACCCTCGCCGATAACGAGTTCTAGGTCGGCTAGTTCGGCCTGTAAACCCAATGTGTAACATAAACCCTCACTAAAACTGATATAGCGATCTTCTGTGCATTTGAAATGAAAACATTTGTTAGGTGTGAGATTGATTTTGTAAAAAGTCTGTTCTTTCAATGGAATCAACTTAACGAGCGCCTCGACAACATCGTTACGACTATCATAATACCCCTCGGGAATTTTTAAGATGCACCGTTCTGGAGTGTCAGGCGGATCAAAAATAACACAGCTGATAAAACCGTCATCTGTGTCGTTTAAGGGCATAGTAATAGGTGTTTTCAATTTCTTGTTCAGAAACCTAGCCGGTATAAATCCATTGTTGCCAGCGGCTGGGAATTCGATGAACTGCGTTGAGGACCCCGTAAACAATACAAGATCATTAACAATCTTTGTCTCGATGCCCGCCTTTCTAAAACTAGCTTTTAGAAAATCAATTGCGCCTTCCCTATTTTGCAGTTTGGTACTCTTAAATTCAAAAATTTTTTGATAAAGAGGTGCCGACTTGGGATACCTAAACGTAACAGAAAAATCGGATACCCACTTAAACGGCCCGTTGTAATTCGGAGTTAGAGAGAAACGGTCCTCGTAGAAAATGTTTGGCGAAACATTGAACAACTTACAGAATTCAGGCGTGTTAAAGCGAATCCCGACATTCAGCGGCAAACTCATGATGACATTGAGATCTAAAGAAGGGTTATGGTAAATGAGAGCATCTTTCAAATAGGCTTGTAACACCAATTCAACTTCGATTATGAAAGTCTGGAATGTCGGAGTTCTTACTGGTGAAACAATGCTGAAATCGATTTGTTCATCTATGTGATCAGTCTTGAAACCTATTTCGAAAGTGTTGTTTACAGTCGTAATGTTCTTGAAGAGGGCAGGGAAATGTGTTTCCGATAAACCAACCTCCCATCGTCCTTGGAACCGCAGCGTCCTCGGCAGTCTTGTGATAAAATGAGCTGTTGTATTGGAATGAATTTGATCACCCGTAGGTGTATTTGATGGTAGCGTAACATAAAAATCCGTGTCTTCATACATGATGGCTGTACTCGGCCCCAACTGCTGTCAATCGCCTCTTGTCAAGCATTTAAAAGATCACTCTCTCGCACCCAGCTGTTCATACTGACTGGGTAACCTTGCCATTTCACAAAAGCTTCGCGAACACCACGCCTCGTACGCCGGCGAATAATCTGTTCAATGTTAAAAACTTCGGGTTTTTTCACCTTTTGTAACTCCTGGTCGTAGAATACGCCTGAGACCTCGCTACCCTCGTAATCTTTAATTTTATACACAACAGGTTTTCTATAAATGATTTTTGAAACCTCAAACACCTCCTCTGTCCAGTTTGGAAGATAACCTTTATCAAATATGTTTTTCACTTTCGAAATACGTACGTGATCACCGACTTGCAACCTCGGCTTTGTTTGTGGTGCTGCTGTATAATAACTCTGTTGTTTCAGCCATAGAGCCGGGGCGTTTCGTTCATTGACATCAGCTGGTGCCATACCCAGGGCTCTGTGATTGCGTTGGTTGTAGCTTAACACGAGATCCGGTAAGACGTCAATGTATCTGTGTTTGTTGGTAAATGTAAAAAACTTAAACATCCTCGTTTTTAACGTACGGTTGAATCGTTCAATCGTAACGGCTTTCAAATCTGATTCTGTGGTGAAGAAATCGATGTCGAGTGCTTTAAAATAATCTTGAACGTGTTTGTTTAAAAACTCCTTCCCTTTATCGCTGTTCACTTTTACAGGAACACTACTGAGTGTGAAAATTTTTTGAAATGCTTTCTGAAGCTCGAGTCCCCTCTTCGTTTTTAGAGGAATGACCCACGCATAGCGCGAGAAAACGTCGATGCAGGTAAGTAGAAATTTATAACCATCGTTCTGTTTTGACA
>JAHWFO010081140.1:741814-775352 GCA_023313115.1 Rhysida immarginata | reverse complement strand
TCGCTAGCTCAAACCGTCTAGAAGGAGATAGAATTACAGATAAATAAATAAATAAATACACGCAAGAGTTTTAGTATATCGATATTGTACTCATCCCAGTTATTGGAACCTTTGGAGCAATATTGAAGGGGCTTTCTGGATACCTAGAAATTGAACGTACCGGATATACAGTCACATCTTGAGTGGGGGGGGGGGACACCCTACTCGGGATTACTTTTATTCCCAGGCGCTACCTTAAGAGTTCTTAAGTCCTTGGTTAAGACTTAAACTTATTAAACCTTTTACCTGTTTATGACTGACTCTAATAATAAATAATTCTACTGCCTCCCAATATTAGATTCAATAGTCTTTTGGGACTGGAATCTTTTCGATGTGCCAATTAGTCTTGAACGTTTTGCGCCATTGCCTTAACCATTGAGGAGATTGGCGTCCAATCTTTTTCATCATTAATTCTACTCAAGAAGTTTTTGGTGCCAAGTTAAGTAATGTTGTCAGCCCCAAACTGCAAATTGTAAATATATTAATCGTTTCAAAATTATGCCAAAATTGTTACCAGGCTACAAATTTCAAAATTGTTATTAGGCTAAAAATTGTAACAATTGGCTCATTTTAATTATTGGTTTATTAAGAGATACGAGGCCTGTCCGAAAAGTATCCGGATTGAGGCTACAAAAACAAAAGTAGAACTCGCTGCATTTTTTTTCTATCCGAATCGTGTGACGACATTTCTGCTGATAACGTAATGAAATTTGCAGCTGTTAAGAGTGCCGCGTGCAATTGTTGTAACACGCTAAAGCAGAATGTTTTTCTTTTCTCGTCGCGTGGTGAAAAATGACTGAAAACATTGAGCAACGACAGTGCATGAAATTTTGTTTTAAAATCGGTAAAACCGCAACGGAGTGTTATGAATTGCTAAAACAAGCATTCGGCAATGATGTTATGAGCCGCACACAGGTTTTCGAAACTCAGATTTGAGGATGTGGTCGTGACAACACAAAATGCGACGGCGGAGCTCTTGGCCATCCCAAAGGAGGCATTCCGTACTTGTTTCAACCAATGGCAGCAACGCTGGGCTAAATGCGTTACTGTAGATGGTGCTTATTTTGAAGGTGACTAAACATTTATGTGATTTCGAACCGTATTTTTTTTGTATCCTCAATCCGGACAGGCCTCGTATTTATTCATTCTTTTGAAATTTAATGAAACTGTCATTTTGTAAAATTTCGCGTATTGTTTTTTTTTTTTTTTTTAATTAATGGTTGAAGTTTAAACCTGTCTTCTAAATGATTCAATTATTTAAGTTCAACTATCATTGTAATTAGTGTTGCCTTTTATCGTTTATTGAGCGACATACGAATTCTAAAACTCAAGTAGAAAGATATAAAGTTTTAGATTAAAGTAGTTTCGAAGAAATGCGTATTTGTATCTTTCTTAAAGCGTTAATAAAATCTTTAATTTTAAATCGACAACAGAGTTGAAACTTAAAAATGATATCTTAATTTTCAGAACACTTATATCACTAAATTTGGCTTTAAATAGAAGCAAGGATCATTTTGACTGCCGCTTTTACATTTTATTACTTTAAAAAAAAAAGAAATTTTCATTCAGTCATCCTTAATTTAACAGCTTAAGATGACTGTAAGGCGTCGATTCCACATGCGTAAAAACAACGGCAGAAACCACAAGACTGAAAATGTTTTGCCATCACTTCCTGCTCTTCTTTCTGCCCGACAGAAAATACTCGAAAAAAAAAGTTTTCTATCTGGCGCATAATATGACGAGAGAGTGCATATTCCCTTCCTGTTCTTGTTGGAGAGAACACCATTTCCCTCCTCGAGATCGTTCCTCCTTACGGGGAAAGACAGTTTAACCTAGGTGGAAATAAAATGAAAAACGAAAGGAAAAGTACACTACGAGTATTCAGCTCGTCACCTCGTCGTTTCCTGGATCGTACCCAGATAGCGGAATTGTTCGTTATCTTATGTGAAAGCATTATCACCAATATTTACTTTTTAATTTTTTTTGTTTCATTCAGAATTTTTTATTGATTCCTTTTTAAATATGTAAACGAGGAATTAATAAATTTCCGAACGACTCTCATATTATTTGAAATTAATAAATTGTCATAAAACCTGATAGATCTATTTAAGAAATGAAAGCTTCGCTACGACGAGCAGAAGAATCGATCGATAGATTAGCGCGTCGATAAACATCTCAACTAATTTCTGTGTAGATGGACGAGGTTGGATAAATGGAGTCGGATATTTTCTCACATTTTATGGCATCCAGAGTACAATTCATTTTGAATGGAAGAACTTTTCACAATCTAAGTGTTTTTTTGGGTTCTGCTGATGATTGAATCAAGCGCCTAAAGGTAATTGATTTCTCTTCTCTTCTTTTTCTTTCTTTCTTTCTTTCTTCTTTTTTTTCTCTTTACTTTTCCTCCCATGATAGAATATATGAACGATGCCGGATGGATTAGACAGACATTTGGTTTCTCTTCCTGACTGATTGCCTATCTTAGGTGACGGATTGGATCCGTACAAATATTGCTTCTTCGTAAAACTCAAGTTATCTTCCAAAGAACTTAGACATTAATGAATCTTTCTCCGTCTCTAATGAAATGTATACAGTGTGCCCGTCTTCTCGAGAGGAAATCACTTTGGCTTTGTTTGTGCAAGATTTAAGAACACTAAATATTAATTAATAACCTTAATAATTCTTCTTGGTCAGTTTGTTTAGCTTTGAAAGTTATTCTTGAGATGAAGGAATAAACTTTAATAGCTGCCTTTCGACATCTTTTCCATTGACATTTTCTTTGAAATTTCATCCACTTTGCACACCGATGCAGTTTGTTTCATCATCGAACTCTATTATGGTAAAAAATATCGCATATTGAATATTAAATAAGTTGCTTGTAACCTATTTATGTAATTTTCGCTAGTTTAAATTCGCAAAGTAGCAATGATTATATTATCCTTCATTTCATAAGCAAGCATAGTTTTAAAAGCGAATGGTACACATATGCAAAAACAAGAGCACTGAATGCAGACAACATTACGTATTATATATAATTCTTATAATTAAATACGTTTGTGAATGTACAAGTATATTCCCCGACTTCTGTGATAAAATTATATATCATAATCATGTTGGTAACACTCCTGAAAACAACTAAAGTAATCGTAAGCCTGCTGCATTGCAATGATGACCTTTGCAGATAATTGGAATAATCCCCTATTGTTTCTTACGCCCAAAAAGGATATGATCGTATGGCGCCAGGTTGAGTAGAAAGACTGAAGTGATTATTTATTGCCAGCTCATTTTGATCTCTTTTGTGCAAGACCATTGTCGTGCAGAAGAAACTGATTGTTGTTCCGCCACAGCTCAGGTTTCCTCAGTTCAAAGGTGTAGCTACGGGCGGTCAAGGTGTGCAAAGTACACGGGCGCAACAAATTAGGGGCGCTATAAAGCTAAGTTGAAGGGGCGCTGAAAAGCTAAAAATGAAAAATGAACACGGGCGCTAAAAAGCTAGCTACCCCACTGCTCCTGCGACTAACTGATTCAAGAATCAGTAAGATTACTTATAAGTCTGCTGCTGTTGCGCGTCACGAAACAGCCCTGCGACCAGGCCCTCGAACTTTTTGGATGTGTCAGATTATAGTAGACAACAAAATTTCAATTCTGATCTGTTATAGCTTAGTTTAACTTCGGATATTTCATATGGATTTCCTGTAGATGGCTATACTTTCAAATCCAGTATTTTGATCCTTTTCATTATAAAGTTTATGGTGTTTTCTTTGTATAATAAAGTGTCTGAAACAATGATGACTCATGTAACGAATAAGAAGGAAAAAATAAACACGTTTTGTAGAATTGAACACACACAAATAGGACGTTTTTTTATAATCTTTTATCCTTCAGGTTAAGCGAGCCGTAAAATAATTGGGTCGCTTAAGCATACAATCTTTACTGGAGAAATCCTTAGAGGCTTAAAATAGCTGAATTTTCCCCGAAAGAGAAATAGCATAGCTCCCGAAAGAGATTTGTAGGAAAAGCAGTCTATGAAATAAGCAAAAAGGGACCGTAATGATGGAATTTCGTTAAAAGAGTCAGAGCACCTAAAGTAAGGCCATTCCACGAAGAATTCAATAGTCGTTTTGTGCTGTCCTTCAATTTGCATCCTTGATTTTGCTGTGAGCAACTGACTATTGCTCAAAAGTTGATTCTTCTAAATCATTGCTAACAAGCAAAGCATTCCATACGAAATTTAAGAGCGCAAAAGGGAATTGCATTAGTTGATTAAATATAAACGATGTTGGACTTGTAGTGCGGTTAAAAACTTTGTGAATTAACATCGTTATAGCGAATTAAGTCTGTCCAGATGGGACAACCGTTATCTGGACATTAAGCTTGCATCAGTTTGATAAAGACACGACATAATATAAATAACATTAATATAAATAAGTCAGGCAACCGAAATGCCCAGGACCGATAGGATTTCGAGGATAAAAAAAGCATTTGTTTTGATAACCCTTTCGTTGTTAGAGTTAGAAGAGGTTGATAAGGAAACCACTGCTTATTACGGCAAAGCGTACTTCTAAAAGAAATGTGAAGTTCAAAATGAATAAAAGTACATGTACCTGAAAAGTTAAATTGAGAAAGTATGTAATTCTATATATATCTGAACATGTGAGAGCCCTTTAATTTGTATAATGAAGTGAGCGTCAATTGTTGAGGCATGTCTGTATAATGAAAAAAAGTCATTCCCACGGGAAAAAACAAAAAATGCTTCCAGCAAAAATATAATGTCAACAGACGTCGCAACGAGTTTTGTTCCTTACGAATCTATATGCAAGGAGAATAATTGGCAACAGCTGTCACCAAGATGCATATGTCAAGTTAGGGAAACTTGATTGCCTTCGTGAGCGGAGCATATTTCGAGTTCTTCGAATACAACAAAGTTTGTATATATTATTTGACAACTGTATGCCGCTTGCTCTCGCGTCACCAGCCCTGACTATTTATTTGGCTCCTGAAGGTAAAACAACGAACGTGAAAACAAATAAATGGGTATGGCGGGATGATACATTCGCACAGGCCTACCACGAGATAATGATAAGGATTCAAAAAAAAAGAAAACTGTATTTTTCATAAGAGGAAGTTGTTCATGTCGTTTACACTGTGTTCGGGGCGACGAAATGAATGCTTCTGCCATTTCTTCATTTTTACCAAAAAAAAATTAATTTTTCTAAAAAGACTTAGCCCATTTCCATAAAAAATGCGTCAATGCATAGTTTAAGGATCCCTCTAAGTGAGAATCACTTAAAAAAAAAAAAATGGGAAGGGGGGGGGGGAGGGGGGGGGGGGGGGAGGAGATAGTTAACTCCAAAACGGCTCATCACAGCCAAACTAGTTATTTATAAAAAAAATTCGCCTTTATGAAAGGAGTACTACATGTCGATTTATTGAGTTTGGTTCGCCGCAGCCAAAAAAATTAATATCTCGAAAAAGGCTTACCCAGTTGACATAAAATATACGCTAAGGGACAATTTAGGGTACCCTCTAAGTATGCACAATTTTTGTTTGGTTCTGCTATTTGCCGTTTCAGAGGAATTAGCTGCATAAAATTGATCACATACATACATAAATAAAAACAACATATCTTTTCGAATCACGAGTTTTTAAGTCGATTTCAGAAAAGAAAAAAAAATTTTGAGTTTCTGAAACGAACACAGGCCTTCACTCTGCCAATACTGAAACTTTTCCATAATTTTTTTACCCTTCACATTAATTCTATGCAACCATAAAATATAGTCGTAATTTAATTCTTCCTTCCTGATCTCGATTTATTTGGGACAGTGTCTTAATATAAAAGGGAATTTCCCCTCACTGACTAATCACGAAATCTCGGGAAATAAGAAATCTATACTTGAGGGCGATTTTATTTATTTTAACTTTAACGCGGACGAAGTCGCGGGCAACAGCTAGTATAAATAATAAAATTAATAGAGGGCTTACATAAACATAGTGCAAAATAAATTTGACGACTATACTGTATTCGCTCTCAAGAGTGATCTCGCAATGGGCTCTCTGGTTGATTGATTTAATTTCGGGCATCTCACCGCGCGCCATCCATCCATGAATGAGCATGAAACCGAACGCGTTTTTACAGGCGCAATGTAATATTGGAAAATTTAATTGGTACAAGGATGTTGTGCCCGGCGCAACCGAGCAGAGGCAATAAGCAACATCGAATAATTCACTTTTGTTGCGTCATTTACTTTTGTTACGTCACTTTTGTTGCGTCACTTGCTTCACTTGCCAATGAAAAGCCCGGATTTGCGTGATATGACAGACTGACGAAGCACTTTATGTATATAATAGTAATCATTTTAAAATAGTCTAATGAGCTCATTTCAAAAGGAAGTACATTAGAGACGCACTCCTTCATGACGTTAGGAGTGCAATATGGCCCGACCAATCACGGAGCCCATGGCGAACACAGTATAGTGTCGGCCTTTATTCCCGCCTTTTTCAAGTTTACATAAGAGAGGTTCTACACAGCTTAAAAACTCCTCTTATATAAACGTAAAAAAGGCGGAAATAAATACCGAAACTTGTCAAATTTATTTTGCATAGTTATATTGTAAATTTTTGTTAAAAGACCTATTCTAAATTGACAGAAGTAACATTTTGGATTCTTTAATAAATAAAGCCACTCAAATGTGAACTTAAGACGCATAGTGATCAGTTAGTTCTGAACAAATTAGCTTCGTCCTGGGCAGTTCTCTAATTATCCGCCGATGAGAACGATGACGAAATTGAAATCAGGGCGAAAGAGAATAAAAAGTGGAAGTAATGACAGAAATATAAAGAAGCAACCAAAAGTTTTGCAATATTTTTCATCACTTTATTTCTTAATTCTTAACTGCAAAGGGATGCTGCCTAGCATTTAAAATTTTGGATATTGTGTTGCACTGTATTAAACCAACTTTCTGCCAGTTCTTCGCTCCAACGGCGATATCAGTTCTTGTCCTGAAGGCGAACGATTCATTTACCACGGCTTCCAACTCTATTGTGATTGAAAACAATGGGCGGATTGGCAGTCTAAATCGTACCGGGAAAAATCGACGAAAGCGTCCGACCAAGCTATCCTGTGCGCATGCGTCCGACCTACCGGGATTTTTCGGGTATCCCGGTTGTTCAATCCGCCCATGTTGAAAACCCGATGCGAAGGAAGTAGGCCGTGGACTGGGACAGGTAATAATGCGAAGGTGTTAGATCGGGACTATATGATTGGTGTGGTATCAGTTTGATCCCATCTAGTTCCTGGAATATTCCCCGGGTCGTTCGAGCGGTATGCGGTCTTGCATTGTCCTGCTGTAGGAGAGCGTACCTTGTTCACCAGTGCCAGCACTTCTTCAAAATGGAAAAATATCCATTCCAGTTTTCAGATTGAAGGTTGGCGTTAATGGTTCGACCATAGTGGAATGTTTCCTCAAAATTCCACCAGACACGAAGCATGACCGTGTTCGAAACGCCCGCACGGAGAAGTTAGCCCAGGCTCGGCCACTTTTTCATGTTAGAATTATGAGTTTTCTACGAGTTTCTTGTAAACTTAGGCGTATTCCACACGGCGCTATTCAAAACAAACTTAATATACAAACTAAAACCACTAACTAGTTTCTGAAAAAATTTCGCACACGATGCTACTCAAATCTCTGTAATTTTAGTCACTCGGTTAATTTGAGTCTCACGATTTCTACTGATTCAACTGATGAGGATATTATCTTTTATTACAATAATCAAAGAAGTAAAAGACGGAAAAAATAGAGTATTGGATCCATCCTTATATTGAAACAAACGTCAACTGCAGAGTATTCGTTGGTGCAAAAGAATTACAGCAAAGTGATGCGAAATTTTTAGTATTTTAAAGAATGTTCAAAAAATCATATTTAAATCTAGTTGAAATGCTTTTTCCTTGTATTCATAAGAATAATATCCCAATGCGAGAATGTGTTAATGCAGAGGAGAGAATGTTAATAACACTTAACACATTTTAAAAACATTTTGTCGGAAATTAGTAGTGCGGCGACCAGAACGCCGCGTCGTTTGAGACTCATTACTAACGCGTCACGTATCGATTTAGGCCCTCCGCACACAAAACGACTATAAAGAAAACAAACTAATTAGAAACTTAAATCATCAACTAATTACAAACTATGAATCGCACACGACGCTACTGAAAATTTATAAAATTCAGTGACTATCGTGCTCGCGTTTGCCCGCGGGACACAGGCGAAGTCATTTCTGGATTATCGCGGCTTTTAAATTATAATTGTATCATTATGATTAAAGCTATTGTTATTATCATGTTAAAATATGTCTAGTGATTAAAGTGATGAAGATATTATCTTTTATTAAGTACCGAAAGGTGCTTTATGCTATCAGTGTGGGAAAACGTGTCTGTCTGTCTGTCTGTCTGTCCGTCCGTCTGTCTGTAACTAACTCCTCCGAGGCTATGAAAGATTTTAAAAATCTGTTTTCGTTACATGACTAAAATTATTTTTAGTAATGATTAAAGACTTGTTAACCTGCGTCTTCGTGTCTAATTTCATATACGAATATTGCATAGAGCGCCATTCCATGCTGGTGGTGACCTTTTGAACGAATTTTTTTTTTGGTGGGTATGAATTTTCCATGCCCTCATGTATAATACTCGTATTACCAAGTATTATACGTAGCTTTTGGTCCAGTAGTTTTTTTATGGCCATGTCAAAATGTAACTTTAATTATAAAGACCCTGTATATCAAACGATTGGAATGATGTGTCATGAATGAATATAACGTAAAACTAATGATAGTCGAAATTGGTTCCAAGGAAATTATGGTTCATTATGGTTCATTGGAACTTTCAATCCTAAAATATGTCATGTAATATATCAAACGACTTGGAATGATGTGTCATGAATGAATATAACGTAAAATTGATGATAGGCGAAATTGGTTTCAAGGACCTGGTTCAGTGGAACCATTATGATTCATTGGAACATTCAATGCTAAAATATAGCATGTAATATATCAAACGACTTGGGATAATATGTCATGAATGAATATAACGTAAAATTAGTGATAGTCGCAATTGGTTCAGAGGTACGTGGTTTAATGTTATCTTTATGGTCCATTAGAAACTTACAATGTTAAAATAGGGCGGTTTAAAAATATAGTTCCGCGAATGGTTTAGTTTAACCTTTCTGTACTTGGTTATGTCATTCCTTAATGGTTTATTAAGTAGCGAAAGGTGCTTTATGCTATCAGTTTGGGAAAATGTGTCTGTCCTTCTGTCTGTCTGTAACTCTAACTCCTCCGAGGCTATGAAAGGTTTTCAAAATCTGTTTTCGTCGATCGATTAATGTGATTCATGACACGAACCAGTCACAAATATTATCTAAATCGGTTCATTGGCACTTGCACAAATGGTACCTCTATTTTCCCACCAATCAATTTTCAATGGAAAGCTATATTAAATAATACATCAAATAAATCGTTTATTAATTACTATTTTCGTCAAAGAAATAGTGAAGAATATGTGGATAGTAGATATGTTAAACTTAATGATAAATAAATACTCTTTAACCACAACAAAGATTAAGTTGAAATAATATAACCTGGTAAATCTGGAAGCGCTTTTCGAATGCCCTGCATTCATCATTCAGCAGTCTGAAGTCGATATTCGAGGAAGCCTACAGCGAACTCGAGGAGATCTGGAAGATCTGACTTTAGAATGAAAAACGCTGGGTATATATAATGAACGAAAAACCAATCAAAAAATTGGTCAACCAAATCATAGTTAACGACTGGGTAGTTTGGAAGCCCATTTGATTAGAGATGATTCCTCTATTGGCCCCATGTTCGCGTTTAGTAGCCGTTCTTTATCTGCACTGTGAATGGCTAAGCATTCGAAAGCGTCCAACAGGTATTTTTTATTTAACGATTTTATCAATTTAACATTTTGTAAAGAAAATTCATGGCCGGTTTCTATTGAATGTTTTGCTATTGACGATTGACCCGTTCTTCCGTATTTTCTGTGTCTAAGATTTTCCTTATATTCCGTAAAGTTTGCCCCAAATAAAACATCGGGCAATTTGAACAGGTTGCTTTGTAAATTCCTGACTTCTGTAGTGGTGGGATTCCGTCCTTAAGGTTTTGTAGAAAATTCTTGATCTGATTTGGATTGCTAAAAGACAGGGATAAATTAAAAGCTTTAAGAACCGAATTTAAACCTTTAATGTAAAACTTATTGTATGGTAACGAGATCGTTTTTCCAATTTCTTTGTTTCTGCTGAAGGTGGTAGTTTCTTCTATAAACTTCTTGATTCTCCTCTTTCTGAGTAAATTTTCGATGGTGCTTTTGCTATAGCCGTTCAACTCTGCTATGTTTTTAATTAGTGTGATCTCTTTTTCGAAAATCAAATTGCTTAAAGGTAAATTTAACGCTCTATCAACCATGGAAACAAAAGTTGATACCTTTTGATTCCATGGGTGACTAGAATCGTTAGTGATATAATTTAACTTATTTTTTTTTGTTAGTTAAATGGCCGATACATTTTTGTTTTTATTAGGTATAACCTAGAAGATAGTTCCTTTCGGAAGATTGGTAGCTATTCCCTATGAAATACCATAAATTATAGATTTATAATTTATATAGTTAGAAGACTTACGTTTGTTAAAGCTGAATCAAACTTAAAGTTTATTTTCTACTACTGATTATTTCATGAAAAGCATGTAATGATTTAATCAGTATATTCGCCATTAGATTGTTGAGCGTGCTTTGCTAACTTAACTGTTACTTCCTCGTGTAGTTATCAATTTATTATATTGCATTTGTGCTAAATTAATAATAATATACCTTGACTTATTAATAATAAAGATAAAACTTTCCTAATAAAGGCTCAAAATCAGATTTCAGTCAAACAGTTGAACGTCACTTATTATGCCTACCTATTCCTGTTGCTAAGAAACATTAAATGGCATCGTCCGAAATGATTCGAGCTCGACTTCTTGCCTGAACAGATTAATCTCACTGATTTAATGTATTGCAAGGAAGCCTAGCATCATTCACCTAAGTGAAAACGCTTATGGAATAGACTGTACGTCAGTGAATTGCTAAACAAGAATGATTTTACCGCCAAAGCGGATAAAGGGAGCACATTTTCGTGTTATAGCATCGTACATGGATATATAGAATTAACCAAACACTTTAGAGAAAATAAATAAATATGATTAATAAATATGAAAACTAAATTGTAAATTACTATTTAAGTAAGCTAATGTATAGAGAGAATTTAAACGAATAAACTTGAAGAACTGAAAGGTAAATAGAGAGTGAAGTTATTACTCATAATTTAAAAAATAAAAGTTCTTTAATTTGTAAGAAATCCCACAATGTTAAACGAAGTGAGCCTCAATTGCTGAAGCGTTAGGTGTAAGCATCTATTATTTTTTCATGTTAAATTACTAAAGTGTTTCTACGTTATCATCTACTATTGAAGCAAGCGATTAACTACTATTAATCAGCAATATGTATAACAATAATGAGTTTTAGATACCATTAAGCCTAACAGCATTATGCTCTTGATACAAATAAGCTATGGATAACAATAGATCTAAAAACTCGTAAGGAGTTCGTTGATATATTACACGCCATATCTTAGCATTGAAAGTTCTAACATTACTATATTGTACCATTAGGGCACATGCTACCAAAACCAATTCCCACTATCATCATTTTCTCGTATATTCACTCATGGCACGTTGTTACGAGGTGTTTGATATATTACATGCCATATCTTAGCATTGAAAGTTCCAATGGTACCATTAGGGCACGTGCTACTAAACCAATAACCATTATCATTATTTACTCGTTATATTCACTCATGGCACGTTGTTACGATTGTTTGATATATTACATGCCATATCTTAGCATTGAAAGTTCCATTTGGTACCATTAAAACACGTACACTTAACAATTCACACAAACATAATTTACGCGTTATATTCATTAATGAGACATCCTAGCTCGTACACGTACCATTAGACCAATATCTGCTATCACTAGATATATGTTGTGACGATTTGTTTGATATATTACATGTCATATCTGGTTATAGGAAATTTTTAAGGGGGTATTATAATGGTACCATTAAATCACGTGCTATTTGCTCTAATCACGTACCTATTCCGGCTATCTAACGTTCGTACTTGCTCGTGCTCTGTCCCATAGTAATGGATTGGTGAAAACAGATTGTGAAAAGGTTAACTTAGATTGTTTTCAAGTTATCGTAATAAATAGTAAGCTCCCCAAGAATAAAAAAAAGTCTCTTGATTTAGAGAGCAGACTGCCCTTTCAATAATCGTCAAACACGTGCATCCTGCACGCGCACCATCTCATTAACTTTTAGAGCACGCGCATGTTCTCAACACGCGTTTTCCCGAATGCGAGGATAATTCGTGTATTCCAGCAGTTCAATACATGCACTCTTTCTATTGCAACGCAATGAATTGTGGGAATTGTGTTTACGGACGGACGGACAACTGGACAAACCGATCACATAAGCACATTTTTATAGAATCCTGGAGAAATGAGGGCAATAAGTACGATAAGAAAAGTCATATCAGTCTAGCTAGATTAAACTTTCCGTCTTAGTTAAGTAAAGAATTTAAAATGCATTATAAAAAAAAATTCAATTAAAAACTTTGATTCGTAGAAAAAATTCTGAGGGAAAAATCACTTTGGTTGCCGTTAAAATTTAAACAGTTTAAGAAGCTCGAAAATAACAAAAATTACCAATCTCTTAAAACTCGAAGGAAAGTTGCATTCCACCGAAAGAATGTTAGCTATTTTAAATTCCTTTTCCAGTTTTCGACGGCTTTAACTGAACTTAGGTGCATTGGAAGGAGAGAAATCGTCTGCTTTATTTAGGCCCAGGGAAAAAAAAAAAACTCAACTTAGAAATCTCTCTATGAATGGAATAGTACCGCCACATTTCAGCTACTTTTAAACTGTACCCAAGAGATTCTATCGATTTCACGCTTTTTTAGGTTATTATTCTTCTTGCATAATTTAAGAGCTTTGCTCTATCTCTCTTGTCGTCTTTCTCCCCATCCCCCTTTTTTACCCCCTTTTCTCCCTCGTTCTCTGAGTTATGACTTTGTAGTGTTTTCGGCTTAATGAAGTGGAACACGGGATGGAAGAGCGGCTGAGTTTTACAAAGAAAGTCGAATAATTTCTTATGCTGCTTATGGAGAACAAAAAGAGCTAAAGAAGGAGGAAATTAGAAGCAAGAAATTGACCGATGTTTCTTTTATTACAGCAGAGAAGTTTACGTTCTCTTGAAACAAGTGGAACGAAAATGACGACCAAAAATGGAAAGCTTTTTCGGGAAGAGTATAAATTCGTAAATAATTTCGGAGTAAGCCTAGATTAGCAGGTTGAGCTTTTTTAACTTTTCTGTGGATGACAACCAGTTGAGGGATAACGTTGCAATGGCCTAGTTCATAAAAAATGTTTAAAGCCTTTTTGCATTAAAGCCTTAAAGGGAATTTGATATTATACAGGGTGTCCCATTTAACCTGACAAATCAAAATAGCTCGAAAAATACACATCATACAAAAACATAAAAGATACATATTTATTATTTTTAAAAAAGGTATCCAATGATACCAAACTTGAACCCTCAACCTCACCCCGTGTTGATGGGGCGGGGGAAAACTTTGAAATTTCAAATGGGAACCCCATTTTTATTGCAAATTCGGATTCTACAGTAAAAAATACACCAGATTTTGTCTGAAACATTTTTTGATTCGTGTAATCGCACAAAATAAGATTTTTTCATAATTTGTTGGTCCGTACCCATTGTACACGATCCGATAAATATTAGACGCTTACCTCTCTAATTAGGAGAGGTATTTAATCAATTTTTGAAAAGTATTCCATGCCACTGTCATTCTCTTTTAACTTTGCATCATGGATTATGTAACTGTACAAAAAAAATTGAAATGATTTTCATTTATGGCGAATGTAGGAGAAATTTCGACGATGCTGTCAATTTGTATGCTGAGCGTTTTCCTGAAAGAGTACGATCACGTTCTTCATTTGTTAGAGTTGTTAAACAGTTTTCTACTGGCGGAAGTGTACGGCCGAAGAAAAGAAGCATGCAGCTACTGTTTGGGGAGAAAATAATCAAATAGCAGTACTAGCTGCAGTGCCTCATGATCCACATGCGAGCGTCCGAGAAATATCGCACCAATCAGGAATTTCTCGTATTAGTGTTTGAAGAATGCTGAAGTTACCTAAATTTCGTCCGTGTCATGTATCCTTGCTTCAGGAACTAAATGGCGATGATTTTCAAAACCGACTAACGTAATGGATAGTTGAGCAAATACAAATGAACCAGAATACTTTTTTGCTCATGTACTATTTTCTGAGGTATCAACCGTTAGGAACCACGGCAAGGTTAACCGCCATAACATGCGTTACTGGAGTGTAGAAAACCCATACTGGATTCGTGAAGTAAAACACTAGCGTCCCTGGTCGGTTAATATTTGATGTGGAATACTTGGCGATAAAATTATCGGACCATATGGCGATTGACGGTAATTTGAATGGTAACAAATATCGAAAGATTCTTGAAGACGAACTACCACACCAAAATTGCTTGTATACCTTAGCCTGGAAGTGCGACAGAGCCTGTAGTTTCAATATAAAGATTGTCCAGCAAAGTATTCGTTAGTAGAACGCAAAGTATTAGATCGGGATTACAATAATCGCTGGATCGGTAGAGGAGGGCCGATAAACTGGTCAGTCAGATCGGCAGACCTTACCTCCCCAGATTTTTTCTTGTGGGGTGACTGAAAGATGCAGTTTATAAAGAAACACCTGGAACTCGCGAAATAGACGAATAAAGGATGTTTGCGCCGCAATTACACCCGACATGCTTTTGAAATGTGTACAGGTATATGTAGCACAAATCAACAAGTGCATTGAAGGTCCAGATCATCATTTTGAGCATTTAATTTAATTGAATAGTGAGAGACGAGGGGACTCGCCTTAATCACCCCGAAGGAACAGAAAAATATCACATAAGTTGTTTAAAAATATTGAACAGGTATTTTTTTTATTTTTCAATCCAAACTGTCTGTATTTCTCGAGAATGGGGCACTGAAAGAAAAACTCAAGATGGGGGCGCTGTTCTTATCACATCACAATCCGCTATTTTTAGTTGCTATTACCATACTATGCTATACGAGTTTCTGAAGTGAGTGAGGCATATAAATGAATAACAATAAAGTGGCAGGTGTTGTGTTCCTGGTTGCAGCAACAGAATCCACAATAGGCCATTCATTTCCTTTAGACAAAAAGTAAGAGCTGAATGGATTGTGGCTATTAACAGGAATCACTGCTGGACACCAATTAAGTTTTTATGGTTTAAGCGACCATGCAACATACGTGCTACATTTTCAGTGTGATTTTTATTTGTATTCTAGATGGATTAATTACAGAACCAAATAAATCAAATATATCATCCTTTTCATCCACTTTTCCAAAAGAAGACTGAAAGTTGTTATTCCTCATATATGCTTCCAGGCTTAATATAATAGTTTTGTTTCATTACGATTGAAACATAATTAACATTACTGTAAATTCCTAAAACTACTGTAGTATTTTGCACCAGGTTGACATTTACTTACCGTTCAATTAAATCTTGTTTCTTCCCAGTCAGCAATGCTCCACGCTGCCTAAGTTCGTTTTATAGATCTTTAATGGTAAATGTTTCGAAATTCATCTTTCAAAAAGCTCATAAAAACGTAGAAAAAAACTAGTGTTTCAGGTTTGTTGTGCTAGTCAAAACATTTGCATCATGGCTATAACAGAAAAATGGCGGCTGTTGATGTGAAGTGACTAGCGCCACCATCGGCGAAAATTGGCGGCCCAGTGCCCCATTGCAAAAAAATCTTATTTTGTGCGATTACAGCGCCATCTATTACGAATTAGCAATTCTATTTTACGAATCTATTTTAGCAATTTTCCTTATTTTGTATCCATCCAATCAATGAATTTGTATCCAACCAACCTATGATTTTGTATCCACCAATCAATATCTGTTTATACCAACATAATCTGTACATAAAAAGACATCTTGTGTGCCTCTTCATCCTTGATAAAGCCAGGAATAAAAGGCGAAACCGGTCGGAATTCTGTGGGTTTTCTTTCCCGATATGTACTGCAAGGCCTCCATCAAATTGTCATTTTGTTATTAGTGTTAAACGTATATAATTTCGAGCGAATATTTCTAGCATTGCTTTCTTGCATTGGAGCCCATTGGAGGTTCATAAGTCAGGAATGATGGTTGTCTGGCAGTGCTCTAAGAAAGTCAGATCTCTTTTCTTCAAACATTAAGAATTAAGAGCTTATGAAATTTTACTAGCAATCAGTAGCCTTTTGGTATTTAAGTCACCATTTGCCAAAGTTCGTCTTCTGAACGCGCCGATGAGAGTGCACGCAAGCGACACCCAATCGCGTACCAGACGTGTTCGATTATTGTGAGATCAGGCGAGACTGTGGCCAGCTAAACACCTGGGTACCTTGTATGGCGAGTTGGCTGATGCATGCAGTGTGCGGACTGCGGCTCAACCTCGCGAAGACTGAATACATGGAATGTGGCAATCAAACGGACGGGTCGACTGGTATCAATGGCCAGCAACTGAATAAAATTATCGATTTTAAATACCTCTGCTCTATCGTCCGCAGTGATGGCGATTCGCTGCCCGAAGCCCGCGTTAACGCATCCTGGATAAAATGAAGGCAAATGACCGGCATCCTCTGTGATCGTCATATGTCGAACGTCATACGCCCGGTTTCCCTATACGGATCAGAATGTTGGCCAGCAACCGTCAAACACCAGCAGGCTTGCCACGCAGATGAAAATGCTACGATAGTCACTCGGCCTCACGCAGCTTGTTATGAACGACGACGTTCGACGGTGGATGGGAGTCGTACCCATCGTTGACAAAATGCGTGAATCTCGATTTCGCTGGTACGGCCATGCGATTCGGAGTGGTAACAATACAGTAGCGAAGACTGCATACGAACTGTCGCCGGACGGGCGACGACCGCGAGGGCGGCCAAAGAAACGATAGATGGGTCGTCTTCGAGAGGACATGCGCACCATGGGACTTGCACCGAACGATGCCCTGGACCAGAGTCCATTAAAAAAAAAAGGGTCTTTAACGGCCTCTTCCCTGAACCGAGCAAAATGGCGAACGGCTTGAAAAAATAAAAAAAAATAAATAAATAAAAATAAAAAATAAAAAAAAATAAAAGCGGAACCCAGCTGACGTGGGATAAATACCAGGACGAAGAAGAATAAAAATATAAAGTTTTAAAAAAGCAAACATTTTAATCAATTTAAGATTGGTACAAAACTGAAGAAAGAAAATTTCGTTACTAACATTTAATATTTAAGATTCTCGAAATAAATAAATAAATAAATAAATAAATAAATAAATAAATAAATAAATAAATAAATGCAGCTCGCCAAAGTGAAAACCTAATTTGAGAGGATGGAATGTCATCAAAAGTATAAATCTCGGTGGAATGTCTTCATAATACTTTAATGTATTTTGACTATTAATATTTTCAGTCCTCGTTCATCTAACTTTTACAGCAAATGTTAATCTAAACTTGATTAAAATTTATAGCTTATGAATTTTAAGACTGTAATAAACATTTTAAATCACTTCCCTTAGCGATGAAAAGCATAAAAATAAGGCAATTAACGAAGAGAAAAAAATTCGTTAACCAAATATTTACTAAATTTAAGGGGTCGCTTTCCTTATAATATTTACGCACTTTCTCAATTTAAGAAAATTAAAACTTCTTATTTTAAATGTATTCTAAGAACGTTAAGTAAAAAAGAAGAAACGGATTTTATATATGCGCTCATGGGAAATTCATCTTATTATATATTTATGTTTCTTACATTGGAATAAATAAATAATTAAATAAATTAAATTAAATTTCTGCATCCCACTTAATAGAGCACTACGAGGTGCTATCAAAAATTTTTCTAAATCGGGATTTCGCGTGGGAATGATGAACAGTATAGCTGTATATCTCTGGAAGATGCTACATGAGCGTTATAAAAGTCAGTATCCTAAACGACACCAAGCGTTACGAACAATACTGCTTTGTTTTTATGGCGAGTTACAACGCTGTCTTGCAGCTGAAAATAAACGAAAAATATGAGCAACTTGATCAAATGATGAATTCCACGGCCTCTTTATTCTCACCATCTGCGATTTTCCTCTTCCCGGAATGGAAATTAACCTGAAAATACGCAGATATGCCATGGTAAAGAAGACTCAAGAGGAAAGGATTGACAGTTCTTCGACTCCTTTGAAATAATGTTATGGATCAAAAGCAAGGGTAGTAGTGGAAACGAATAAATGACCTAACAGAAGCACTCCCAAAGAATACAAAGAAAATCTGTATGAAAACCTTTTTATTTATCAGTTTAAATAAATTGTGGTATAACAAAATAAAAAGCGAGGTAATAGAGCTTGTACGAATATTACACAGCCTCAAGTCTTTGGAAACGAGCCTTTCTAAGCGCAAAGTTAATAAAAATACTGAGAAAATTAAATAGGTTTAATCTACTTATAGCTATAGGCCAAGGTAAATATACTTAGCAATCTAATTAAGACAGGGCACCACATGTGTTTTCACAAACTAAATCTCCAAGTAATATTCGTGGAGCGAGGAAAATGTTTCTCTTCTCACAATCGAAGTACAAGAGACCATGTAAAGAGATATGTTATTTACTTAATTTGCATGTAATACGGTTTCCTGGGTGTTTCATTGGAGAAGTTCAGATGGTGCTGTAACGACGACGTCATAGTTTCGATTCTATGTTTCGCAAAATGTTCAAAATTTTGCAAGGAGCAAATCGACGAGCGAAAACTTTCATAGAACTTATCAATTGTTTTTCTAAAAGCATGTCTGCTCAGTGATGTGCTGCAAAATTTTGTGCCCAACGTCGTTCTGTAAGCACCTTTCGTTCTTTAGGTTTCCAACGGATCCTGAGAGCTACGTTTATTTACAGTAAAAATCTTATTTATAAAATGCTAACTAACAAGGGAACCCCCAGATAGCCTTTTTTGCGCGTAAGTACACCGTGGAAGCGATAGCGTTGCGCGGCAGTGAAGCGCCCGGGAAGTGCGCAGAGTTCAAAAACTTGGCGGAAAGAGAGGAAGCAAACTTGTTAGCGGCGATCGACAAAGAATTGCAGTTAGAGCGCTGTTATCAAGCATAAAACCTTAATTTTGCTGTACAATTATACAGCAGTCGTGAATCCAGGTCCATCCAGGGACCCAACTCGTCGGCCCCTGGCCATACATGTCCTGGATGGACGTATTGGATCCAATTAAATAATAATTATCTATTACAAATTATTCGTCTTGAAATAATTTATAAGATGAGGTAGGCATCCATGAAATACTATTTTTATTTAAATTTATAAAGCACCGCGATATATACCCCCTCACCAACGCAACGTATTACTCGATGTTGCACATGAAGCCAGTCCCGTGTTTGATTACCGAATTATTTAATAAAATGAAATAATAAATTAAGGAAATGGTTATTAATTACTCTAGACATTTTTTACTGGAAGGCAATTAGCTAATTGTACGAGGGTGGGCTGAAAAGTAATGCCTCCATGGCTGTAACTTTTTTATTTTTTAACCGATTTTCAAAATTCTTTTTGTATCTGATACTCACATTTGTCCTCTATGTAATGCACTATTCACTTTTCGACATAGTCCCCATCCCTTTCCACGCATTGTACCAACGCATGACTAGTCTGGTGAACCCGACGGAGAGGAATTCCGGGGTTGTTGTCGACACCAAGACCGAACGGCAGGTTTCACCTCGTCGTCAGAACGCAACTCATGCCCCTTAAGGTGCTCTTTCCTCTTTGGGAAGTGGTGAAAGTCGCAAGGTGCAAATTCTTTCACTTTTGAACTGCAGTTTTACATCTTTGAACTGTAGGCGCTGCAGCCCCCTCTGATGTGTGGCGATCGTGTGCGGACGGGCGTTATCGTGCTGCAGAAGAGGATCCAAAGCTGCCATTCAATCCTCGTGTCGACGACAACCCCGGAATTCCTCTCCGACGGATTCACCCGACTAGTCACGCGTTGGTACAATGCGTGGAAAGGGATGGGGACTATGTCGAAAAGTGAATAGTGCATTACATAGAGGACAAATGTGAGTATCAGATACAAAAAGAATTTTGAAAATCGGTTAAAAAATAAAAAAGTTACAGCCATGGAGGCATTACTTTTCAGCCCACCCTCGTAATAATCTGTTTTTAAAAAATAAGTTTGTTTAGAAATTTGAGAAGCCATTCAATTGCCATCTGCTGCTGTCTATTTCATCTGAATTGGATTCGTGCTTATTGCTGTGAGTAGTGGAAGAAAGAAGTTCCGTTAAGCGCATTAATACACCGCTTTAACAATGGAGTCCTTGTATGAATATGTGTGCTCAAATTTTTTCGTTTTCGTGGTTTATTTTGAAAGAAACAAAAATCAGCACTCTCTTATTTTGAAAGCATCTATTGTAGCTTCAATTGAGTCACATATTTCAATTTGGTGGAAATCTGTGACGTACATGTTCGAGAGATTCCCTTGTAAGTGCGTAACTTCCATAGTGCCTAACAACAATCCAACCTTCATGTTTCCCAACAAACGAAAAAACACTGATTGTTAAAATCCAAAAATATATTGTCAGATTTTTACTATAGAAGCCACAAAGGAAGAAGTTTCTATTCATCTGTGATAGTAGCTATATCTATTATTTTAAGAAACGCGCTAACTTAATTTTTAAAAATCAAATTAAAACTTAAATAAGTAATTTTAGCTATTGTAAATTATGAAATTCATTACATTATGTTTCTGATTCTTATTTTTTAAATTAATAAAGAAAATAAAATCCAAATAAATTTTGAAATTGATTAACGAAATTTTCAAAATAAACCAGTTTAAGTTTTTTCATTTTATGATATTCATTACATATGAATAATTATACTTAATATATGTATAATTTCAGTTTATTCAAGTCGTTAACTTACAGTTTATATATTTTTGACATTGTTAGGTGCAAAATATGGTTAACAGCCTGTGGAAGAAGCGATCTGCTTACTGAAAGTTTTGAAAAAAATCAGTAAAAATATAGTGTATGCAAGCCGATTTCACAAATGAACAGTTTTATAACGCCAGCAGAAGCTTATGTTTGTTACAAGTTGATATTCGAGACTTCTGTAGTGATTACATTTTCACTATTCCGTACTTCTTCCTGAAAGATTGTTTGTTTTTTATAAATTTGTGCATGTGAGATTCAATACCATTTGTATAAGGTAAGCCGGGGGAAGGTGTATAAGTTCAAGCCAAACTGACAATTAAAAATAAATTGTAAGTGAAAAAAATTAAATTTCATTTTAAAAAATATGATTGACCAAGAGCAACCTTTTTAAAAATTTTCAAAATGAAAGATCAATATTAATTTTGATAGAACATGAAGTTATCAATGCCTTCATCTATCCACCTTACCCCTATGAACCGGGGGAAGGTGGATAAATGTCTATAGTGTTGCTAATGGCCGATCAGTGAGGCTATGCCTTCATTCAATAGCCTTTACTTAACAACTCCACCAACCAAAAACTACATTTTTACAATCGTCATTCAAATTTGTAGATCAGAATGACTTTTATCGTGTCTTAGATGGTAAGGATTTTACTCAACAAGCTGGCTATTACTGCTTGCAGAAAATTGTTTTCCTTCCCGTTGATCGCGGCCGAAATCGATGGAATCGGAAATAACTAAAGAACTAATATCGTCGTCTAGTGGAAATGAGCGAAAACCGATTTTAAAAAAATTTGTCGCGGTAACAGCTTAACATTATCCACCTTCCTCCGGCTTACCTTATTTCATTTTTCACATAGTTCACTTTTATTATCTTTAGATTCCGATATGGGAACGCACAATAGGTATTATGTGGACATTTCTGCATGATAAATGCACATAAACTATTTATAAAATTTATTTAGCAATTTAAGTTTTACAAGGAATAGATGAGTTTGTATATTTGTTAAAATTATTTTCAACACAAAATAAAATTGCTTGAAATTTAAAATGTTTTTTTGCGGTTTCTATTTAAATATAAGATTTCCAGAAAATAATTTTAAAATTAAAAACATAAGTAAAAAAAATAAATAAATAAATAAATTTCAACTGAAATAACCTTATACTCTATATAACGAAAGTTTGACTGGGCGTGTCCAGTTAGATTCCAATTTCAATTGATACGCCCAGTCCAACTTTTGCAGAATAGTTTTTACTGTGACGTCAATAATGCCTTGCCTCGTTGTTACTACTTGCGTCATTCATGGATGACCTGAGTGTTTCATTGGAGAAGTTCATAGGGCAGCTATTAACAACATATTACATTTTTTCTATGGGAAAATTATTAAATGGCATGTCTCTCTATTAAAGGTCTCTGCTTAGTACAGATCGGCGGAGACTAAATTAAATTAATAGATATTACTCGAGTTCGGACGTAACACAGACAAGTCGCTGATTCGATGCTCAGGGAATGGACTCACACGGCTAATACAGGACTCTACTGCTCTCCGCAAATAGAAAGCTTCAAAATGACAATTGTCATAAATTACCTCCAGCACTGAAAAACTTTTAAATAACGGAGCATCACCACCTTTATATAACACAGGTTAAGTTAAGATAAAAGCAGAGCAAACACTTCTACTGCTTCCTCCCGTCACTTGTAACGTAGGACAAACGTGTCTCTTATTAACAAACGGTCGAAGTATTTACCACACCAATTAAGTCGCTGGAAAGCTGACCAAAAAATAGATCACGAATTCTCTGCACTGACATAATAGCTCCAAGAGCCAAATCATTAATTCTAGTCCAACATAGGGGAGCCTAGTGGAGCCAACGTAAAATATGAAGTGAAACTCTTGTTTAGACAATTATAAAGTAAATGTTCTTAAACGATTCCCCTTTATTTCAATACGCCGAGAACCTTGACAGCACCTAAACGTATTCCGCGACAAACGCTTAACTTCTTAATGCCAGTCCAGTCTGCCTATATTGGCTATGCAGAACGCTGCCATTCCATACGGAAAAAACTCCCTTAGCGTGTTGTAACACAGATATACGCTCGTGGCTTTCGAAACTTTTAGAACACAGCCAGAAAACTAAATCCAACTCGGACAATAAGATAGAGGGCATTAGCCCACTAATAGGTCTTGCGAATAAGAAAATGAAACAGCCTTACTTTCATCAAGTACGCCAGCGCTCGTCTCTTCCACTCCTTGACACTTTGCACGTGTTGGTTCTCATAGACTTTTCCATTTATTCTTCCGTCTATGTATCGTGAAGACGACTCGCTATTGCTCACTTCTGCTCCAGTCTTTTTACCGGACCATTTCCTCGTCCTTCGAAGTTTGCTCTTCTTTCCATCTGAACCTCTCATCTCACTCTCAGCCGGTCACAAACCCAGCAAGCCCCCGACGTCGCAGATTTCTTTTCCACTACGTCACTCTGTGCTGAAGAGACGTCAGCTAATGCCGGGCCATCCTTTCTACTATAGAAAAATCTTGTTTTATATTTCTTTTTCTGAAATACCCCTGACAAATAACCATATTCATTAATTTATACCGTTTATATATATTAATTTCAAAGAATGAAAGATGCCCTTAGACAGGCCTCCAGGTCTTTTGTGCACCTTGATATTCATAACAAATGTTCTTTTTACATTATGATTTACTGTAAATTTACTGTGCTATCAAAATGTAAATGTAAATAAATAAATAAATAAATAAATAAATAAATAAATAAATAAATATTTGTCCGTGATTACATTGTGATTGCTTTTATTGTCATTAGAACGCATCTCTTTCATTTCAGCTTTTTAATTAATTTGTAGATGATCAAATCTAACGAACACCCCTACTAATCAATGGTCAAGAAAGCTAAAGAGATTAATATTTCTAATTGTAAGTTATTAAAGATAAAAAAGGGTTTCTACCAGGCAGTCCCATTAAGCTAGACTTACTGCGAATTTTAACCTTGATAAATCGAATTTCGCTAATCAGGTTTTAAAATCTAGACGCACCGCCGAAATAAAGTTCAAGATTTTTCACCAAATAAATTACCTAAAAATGAATTTTCTTCAATTAGTAGAACAATAAGGGTCGTACAAATGAAAACGAAAATTATTTATTTTATCCAAAGTGTATACAAGGAATTTAAAAATACTCTCCAAATGCGTTAAGGCATTTATCCCATCGTGTAACAAGAAGTCTTTCGCTTGCGTGTAGAAGACTTCTCTCTTTTATGGAAGAAGTCTTTCGGTTGCGTGTGGAACCATTCCACAACCTCTTCCTTCACTTCATCGTCTGACTGAAACCTGCGGCCTTTCAGATGTTTCTTCAGATCCCCAAACACGTGAAAATTACATGGGGATAAGTCAAGGCTGTAAGGTGGATGCTGCATTGCTTCCCAGTTGAACTTTTTGATGAGGTCTACCGTTGCTTTCGAGGTGTGAGGATGCGCGTTGTCGTGGAGAAGAAGCACTCCTTCTGTAAGAAGTTCAGGACGCTTGCATTTGATGGCCGCGCGCAGTGTCTTCAATGTTTCCCCATATTTTTGTGCTGCGTTAACTCTGGTGACTTTTTCAAGAAAGTCCAGTAAAATCGGGCCTTTGCGATCAAAAATCACGGTCAACATCACCTTTCTCGTGCTGTTTGCGATTGCTTTTGATTTTTTTCGGGGGTGGTGACCCATAATGCTTCCATTGACGACTTTGACGTTTGCTTTCGGGCTGGAAATGAAAGCACGAAGTTTCATCCCCTTTAACGATTCTGTCGAGAAAACTCTCTCCTTTCTTTTCATAGCGAGTCAAATGTTGCAGGGACATGGCCATTCAAACTCCAAGTTGTAATGATGTCAAATGATGCGGGACCCATTATGCACAGATTTTTCTGTAGTGCAGATGGCTCCTAATAATGGAGTGAACAGTTCCACGACTAACGCTAGATTTAGCAACCACGACATCGATTGCCACTCTTCTGTTTTCCTTTAAGACAGCGTCAATTTTGGCTTTGGAATCTTCCGTGATGGCGCGGTTTGCTTGTCCATGTCGTTGATCATCTTGCAATGATGACCATCCCTCCGAAAACCTTTTGTTCCATGCCCAAACACGAGCGAAGGTTAGGCAGTCATTTCCATAGACGTTCTGCATACGACGACGAATTTCAGAAACTGAAACTCCTTCACATGTCAAAAACGAATTACTGCTCTCTGTTCCTGTTTCGTTGACTCCATTTTGCTGTTTGGACGAAGCGATCACTCGCAGAGCTTCGAAGCGCGAGCTATCCTTCTTTCTCACGCATTGCAACACTTGCAATCTATTGTTCAATTTGCACGTGGGGTTTCGCAATTGTTGAAAACAAAAACTTACGATCCTACACGTTGTTTTTTTTCCCTCAGAAATTTTCGTTTTCATTTGTACGACCCTTATATTTAGCCCAACTACAACCCAATTCTGACCTTTTAAATGTTGACAAAGGTCTTCTGGATCACATCCAATATAAAAACGTCCCAAGTCAGTATAAAATAATTACTGCTGGTTAAAATCTATCATCGTCATTTGTTTATATACAAGCTCTTTTTTATTTAGTTGTCTGATTTACCTGGTGATGGCTACATACAGTAAGATCCGAAATGTGCAAAGCTCTTTAAATTGACGTTCGTGTGATGTAGAATCAGTTTCCTCTTTCTTTCACTTAATAAAAAACCCCTTAAAATACACTTGAAAACAAGAAATACAGTTGTTTCTTAAAATTAAACATGCTAAAACAAACACTTTAAATTTCAGAAAGATATTTAGTTAAAGATGTTTATGTTTTCTTAATTGTCTCATTTGAAGCTTTTTTCTCTATAAGGAAAGAGATGTTTACTATTCGGTACTATTAAAATTCAAAGGGGAATAAATATTAATCACCTTTGTTTTAAAGTCTGCTGCTGTTATTTTAAATGGTCGAGCATCGAAATTATTAATAGTTAAAATTTATTTAACATTATGTACTTTCCAGATTCATGTTTTTTTATAACATTACACAATTTGAATTACGTTTTCAATTTAGCGAAATTTATTTGTCTTTTTGAGCATCTTAAATATTAAATGTCAGTAACGAGATGAATTCCTTCTGAAATTTTCTTTTATTGTTTTTTTTTCAAGTTGGTTATATTCATATATTAATCAACAATAGAATTTGCTTTTCTAAAACCTAAATATTTTTATAATCTAAATATTTCAGCTAGAGCTCAATAATTCTTAATGCCTGAAGAGACGACTCGATTTCAAAAATTTAAATACAGTATTTTACCTCGACTACAAATAACGAAATTAAAGGAATAAAGAAATAAACCAATTCAGATAAAATCCAATTATAATATTTTAAAAGTTTACTTAAATTTCAGATAAAAGGTCCCGTTAATTGATTCGATTTCATTATGTACAGGAATAACATTGCTAATAACAATATTTGAAAGTTGCTATCGGACAGAGTTATTTCTTAAAAATTCAAGCAAACAATGCGACCTGAAAAAGGCTGTTTTATATTAATTTCCCTAAAAACTGTTTGACTACTATGATTTGTTCATATGATAGTTGCTCATTTATCAGTTATGCAAAATCATAGAATGGGCATGCGATTTTCCGTGAGTTTTATAATTCCTATGCGCTTCTGCCTTTACCCATTTTGTCATTATAGAATGCAACTTTTATGCTTCAAGTTGAAATAAAATCTTTTATTTGCAGCAAACCTGAAATACAGTATTCGTAGAGGACAAGTAATAATAGTTTTTCCATAATTAATCTGAGCATGATGTCGATCGTTCTGTTTTAAGCTAAATGTCCACTGAGAATACTCACTATATTCTTGTTTGGCTAAGACATGTAGTCCATAAAAATTCACTTTGTTCATATAGTTAAAAAGCGTTTCATTTCTTCTTCTTTCCAATCTTTCCGCACCGTATTAGCCAAATCAAGTCGCAAGCTATTCACAATTGTACGAAACAGGTTGGAATTGAGAGAGTTGCTGTCAGAGAGACCTGTTCAGGCTTTTCCACCAAAATGTTGAGATATCTAAGACGTAATAGCGATAGCATCTCTCAGGCAGCGCTCTTAGTTCACTAGCGAAACTGTTTATTTCGAGAGTTTCTTCACTTTTATAGAAAACTCCAGGCAGTAAAGGCTAATGGTCTTCCGACAAAAGGTTGCATTCCCCGATGAGTCACGTTTCTGTTCCATCGAGTGAGTGGACGTTGCCGTATTTGGCAGGAAAACGATGAAAAGAATCACCCTGCAACCATTGTTGGAAAAACAAGCTATGGTGGAGTGTTACGGTTTGGAGGATGATTTATTGGCGTTGTCTGGATCCACCGCTATTCCTGAAAGGCACTCTCACACGATTGAGTTATTTATATATCGTTGCGGATCAGATATATCCATACTGGTGGAATCTCTTCCCTGGGGCGGATGGGATATACCAGCAGGATAATGCGGCATGTCAAAAAGGCCAGTATTGTTACAGGAGCACAATCAAGACTGTAAGTACTTCCCATGCCTCCTAATCGGCCTCGGTGGCTCAGCGGTTGCGTGATCGCCTCTGATGCCCGAGTTCGCGGTTCGATCCCGGCCGAGGACGACGAGGATTTTTCAGGGGGAAATCCTGAGATCATGCACTTCCTTCGGAAGGGAAGTAAAGCCGTTGGTCCCGTGTAGTCTTTTGCCGGCTGCACGTTAAAGAACCCTTGCGAGGCGAAATTTGCGGCCCCTATAACGCCGTCCTGAAATGACCATAGCAGTTGAAAAGGACGTTAATACCAAACCAAACCAAACCATGCCTCCTAATTCCCCAGAGCTAAATCCAATTGAGTACCTATAGGATCACTTCGATCGCCATGTTCGCTCTATGGAGCACCCTTCAGCAGCTATCGAACTCGTTGCGGTCTGCATGCCTTCAGATATAAGCGGACACCTTCCAGCAATTTACTGATTCTCTCCCATGCCGTCTAGTTGTTGTCCGTGTTAGAGCATGGCAGTATTTGGTTACCAGCTGGTGGTCATAATAATGTGGTTCGAATCTAAATCAGGAATTTAGATATCAGATTACTAATCCCTATGCAAACCATATATAAACCCGTCCGTTAGTACACATTTCATAACTTCAGGATAAATCTCTAATAGTCTAATTGCTTTTAGAGAATTATCCTTTTTATCCTTTTTTTGCTTTGATAAAGGATAGTCTCTATCCGAAACGTCAGCTTTTTATTTTGTTTTTTTATTTCTAGTCTTACTTTGATTGTAATCGTTTTTATTAATTATTTTGTTAATTTTTAATTAGTATTGTATTTATTTTTTCATTTCTAATATTATATATTATATTATCTATATCTTAATTTACTGTTAGATTTCAGAGGCATGTAAATTAAGAAACGCAACTTAGTTTTGGAGGGGTGTCCAGAAACTTTTGATAACCCGTAGTGTACAAGCATATTATCCCCTTACTGAGGCACTGAAACTTACTTTCTACAGTAAAATATGCAAATTATTTTGATTATCTGAAACCTTAGCAAAAAAGCTACTTATAAGAATGCACGCTTGGTCTATGCGTTTATCCGGCCGTCCGCCGTTTGCACGATAACTTGAAAACGGATTAACCTCTGTTTTCGACAAGGTCATAGCTCAGCTGTATCAACTTTTCAGGCTTTTTTGAGGACCCTTTCAAGTCGATTGCACGTGCTAAAACAGTGACCGTTAAGAATACCAAATTAATAGCATATCATATAACAATTGATTCGTCAAGAATGAATACACTGTTTCTTTCTGTTTCGCTTTTAAGCATTGTTTACATGGGCAGGCGCACGTGGCGATCGCTTTGTCGCAGCTAAAGCTCTTTCTTGAAATGTTTGCAAGATTTTATTTTCCATATTTCGAGATTTATTTTCCATATATTCCATATATTTTCGTATACACTTTCGTTAAAGGTTCATAAACTTTTAGGATTTTCACTGATTCAAAGGTTCATAAACTAAAGTTATGCTAAAATACAGAAGTGAAAAGCTGTGGAAATACATAATAAACTACGAATACAAGTGGACCCTCGTCATAATGAATAGCTAAGGACCAAAAAAATTAGCTCGTCATAACGAAAATTTTACTACGATTCTTTTGAGGATTACGAGGTATTCGTAGTTTGATTCCAAATTTACGTCTATTTTATTGCTCAACGCAGTATAATTATTATACTCTGTCCAGCGAAAGAAAAACTGGGGCGTGTCCAGTTAAATTTCCAATTTCAATTGTTAGCGATTGTTAATTTTACTTAGCAACAATTTCTAACAATTGAAATCAGAAATTAAATTAGACACGCCCAGTTTTTCTTTCGTTGGATAAAGTATAGTAATTGAGCAATTGTGCCTCGACAAAGCGATCATCGCGTGCGCGTGCCCATGTCAAGAATACTTAAAAGAAACAGAAAGTAACATTGTATTCATTCTTGACTTGTCTCTATGAATCGATTGTTATATGACATGCCATAATCTTGGTATTTTTGACGGCCACTGTTAGAGCACGTGCAATCGACTTGAAAGAAACCTGAAAAGTTGAGACAGCCGAGCTAAGCCCTTGATAATATTGCAGAAAACAGAATTTGAAAACTTTAATCAGTTTTCAAGTTATCGTGCAAACTACAGACGCCCGGACGGATAAACATACCAAGCATGCATTCTTATCACTAACTTCAGCCTAAGCTCCTAATAAGCTTTCTTTTCCTTTCATATGACTATACAGAGTGTTTTTGAATTGAGTATAGATTTTTTGGGAGATGATAGAAGAGGTCCTTAGAAGTATTTTTTGTCATATGAACATGGGGTCCCCGCAGCTCCGTTTACTTACAATACTGCATTGAACAATCAAATGACATCGGGACGCAGTGTGCGTTGGTAGGCCTAGATTATTTTATTTTTAACAATTAACACAAGCAATCTACTGTAATAACTTTTAAAGTAATTGTTTGCAAAGAAATTTCAACGTGCACGTGCTTGTTTGTTGAAAAGTCTTAGGACAAACTTCGTCAAGGAGATTCCATGGTATCCAACCCCTTTGTAAAATACGATTAGTCCATATGTAAATGCCGGTTATTTCGAACAATTACTGTAAAAGTCATACAGTAGATTGCTTGTGTTAATTGTTAAAAATAAAATAATCTAGGCCTACCAACGCACACTGCGTCCCGATGTCATTTGATTGTTCAATGCAGTATTGTAAGTAAACGGAGCTGCGGGGACCACATGTTCATATGAAAAAAAATACTTCTAAGGACCTCTTCTATCATCTCCCAAAAAATCTGTACTCAATTCAAAAACACCCTGTATAAACAATTTATGAATAAAAAATTTGTTTAAACAGATATTTTCTTATTATCCCGTTAAATTCCAATTCCTCACGGTCACCCGTGACCAACAAAAACCTTGTTTTGAATCGGTCCAAATATTTCAGTGGCACTGGAATTCAATTCAAAAAACAAATAAATTCAGTTGAATATTTCTAGAAAACATTTATGAAAAAATAATATTACGTATTAACTAAATAATGTGAAAGACAGTGAGACATGCATTATTAACTACGAAAGCAATAAGCCATCATCTGCATTTCATATTGAGATTTATTATGATGAAGTACTTTAAAATAAATGAAAGGAGGAGATAACAAACATTTTAATCCCGAACAAAATATCTCTAGGTAAATCTTTAAATTCCAGTAAGTTTATTTGCCCTCTCGTGATTGAAATCATCATCATAGAAGCTAATCCAAACTGCCTTTGCATTTTAAATGAAATGCTATATTTCAAAATGAAATTATTTCTACAAAGCATGCTTACTATAGGAAAAGAAGCGAGATTATGATGGTTCGCGATTTATGACGTTCTTCTTTGAAATTTGTGAGCGAGCGGTGCGTTCGAGTGCCGTTTACGAAAGAATCAGGAGACGATCAAATAGGAAATGCCTTCGTTTTCGGCGACATTCTTTTTTGACGACCCCATAAAACGACAGTAAGCCTTTTCAGAAATACCTAGACCGCTTTATATCCCTCTTCTACCAAGCTAACGTTTCTGATTTCTTATTCACCCCGAGCAAAATTTTTTCGAACGGATTTTAAGAGAGCTGCCCATTCAAATCGCTTTCCTCACGTTTCGAAAAAGAAAACACGCAAATAATAATCTTAAGCCATTTTCAAACTGCAATAAAATGGCAATCACTTATTTTAAAATTCAAAGCATATATAAATGTTTTAGTAGTAAAACGAACTGCGTTTCATGGGCGAGAGATTCCATAATTCTAATGTATATGAAACTAATTTTATTACTTCTGAATAATTATGTTGTATGCATGTACAGTCGGGTGCATAAAGGTTTTTACCTAAGTCAAAATTGTTCGGCTTCCTTACAATACTTCAATCCAATGAGATTACATTTTCCAGGTATCTATACTTCGTCCAACAAGAGAAAAACAGGGTGTGTTTCCGGTCTGATATCGACTACTCACTCATCCGCAATGCTTTGTGGGATCTCTCCTTCAGCGGCTGCACAACGTGCAACAACTCTTCAGCCAAACAAGGAAAAACTATTCACAGCCAGGCTAGGGAGACTTGTGTGGAACGTATTTTGCTACTTTAAAGGAAAATAGTGTTTTAAAAGCTCATCTGCTTTGATAGAAGAAACTTCCAAGGCAACGCAAGTTTCTTTTTCTTGCGTTCGAACAATTGTTCAAGAAGGAAACGAAGCGTCTTCATGCGAAGCTACCACCCCCTCTCCTCGCTTTTCGACTCCTGGAAAGAAAAGGCCCAGGGAATCTCGAACAACGATATATGAGTTAAAAGACAATTTTATGAAGTGTACAATATTTTTAATTATAATTAAAGCAAAGCAGCTGAGTAATATTAGAGCTTCTGCTGTAATATTATAAAGCGCTTCTTCAATGAGACATGAGACAGAAGTGATTAAGCGCATGAGGCCCCCTTTCTCTGATTGGCTAATCTGAAACTTCCTGTGACACACCCTGTTTTATGAACTATAGTCGAGCACGCTTACTACGAACGATTCCATTAAGTTTTTGCTTAGCATCGGGGGTAGGCAAGTTTTATGTCACGTGCTCAACTATGTTGACAAAAAGATTATTTTGGCTGTTCTGATGAGAATCTTTCTTTTATTAATAATAAACTAATCTATTTGGTTAATAATGTAACATAAATGGTGCACAGTATTGATATAATTATATGCGTGATCAAGAGATAAGCTGATGTAGCGCTCCTTTTGGTGTGATTTAAGGTGTAAGCAGGGAATAGGGAGTGCTGTTCTCCCTATTCACTACTAGTCGTTGCCGGCTTGAAGCTCCTCAAAACCTTAAGATGACTGCGCATGTCCGTGCACTTAAAAATTTTTACCAGTTCTCTGCTACAGTTTTAATGCCAGGACTAAGTGATCGAGTTATTCAAGAAATGTTTGCATGAGTGAGATGGATAAACCTTGGACGATTAATACCTGTAATAGTATTATAATAGTATTAATCGTTCTAGGATAAACTAGTTAATGATAAAATAAGAAATATACTAAACAAAATGGAATAACTTTTAATTTTCTTTTTACTAAAATTTTAATAATTTTTCATATTAAATTAGTATTAATAGATAGCTCCTCTTCAGTGGTGTTTGTTAGGATAAATATTTTAATTTTTAAATTATATATTCTTTTATATTTTCGAATTAAATCATTAGAATAAAATTTGAAATTAAATTTAGTTTCCTTTTTAGCACCAACTAGCGTTATTTTTTTTACAATATTAAGATAAATAAGAAACGAACTAACAAAGTAAACAACTTTCAATTTTGTTTTTATTAGGAGTAAGCTACATATAAGAATGTATGCTTGGTCCGTACGTTTATTAAAATTTAAACAATTTTTCACGATAATTTATTACAAATTCTTAAACTATAATTTCTAGCCTTCATTTTTTTGTAGCTTCTTGATGAATTCTTCTACAATTACAGTCCTGACATTCGCGGCTCTCTGCAAAAATATGTTAAGTGCGGGAGTATCGAAGTAGAAGTGAAACCTAAAATGAAGGCGTGGAAAAGCCGGCCAGGTGGCTGAGAGGGCTAGGGCGATGGCTCCCTATAGTTCTTATAGTTCTCGAGTCCAGCTGGTCGTGGGTTCGAATCCCGCCGCGGGCATGGATGTTTCTGTTTGTCCCGGGCTGCGTACAGGTATAACTTGTGTAAAAAAAAAAAAAAGGCGCAAAATGATCTTAGTAGTCGACGCCAAAAATTCTA